>CM041202.1:6280573-6389303 GCA_023078555.1 Ulva prolifera | reverse complement strand
GCGCTCCCAACACGCCCACTGGCTATATGCATGTGCTTGCCACAGGTGCTCGTGTCAGCAGAGGTGCATAATGTCTGCTAGGGATTCATTATAGCCGATGTCATGTATGGCCCCCCTCGTCAGCGCACTGGCGTCCACTTAAAGTTGCAAATGCAGTGTGCTTGGGGTCCGCCGTTCGTGAGCTTGCCAAAAGCTTGACCTTTACATACGCGTCTGAAAATATCTCAATCATTCATAGTGCGGAAGCTCAGCCAAGGCGAATGCGCGCCCCACCTGGCGGCCTCGCAACATGCCTGATAAGTAGTTACTTCTAAACGTGAGCCCGGCTGGGCCATTGTGTAGATGTCACCCTAGATGTGCACGCTGTTGCTGGGCCTGGGCAGGTCCAGACAGCTGGTCTGCATGCTGCAGCGGTCACTCATTTGAGTTCCCAACGGAACACCCAGTATCCACGCCTAAGCAACATGCATTAGGGCCTCCTCCTGTGCTAAGCACTGTCACACATAGTAGCACTCTCGCCTTGTTGATCTGTCACTTGAATCGGCGCCTGTCAAGGCGTACCAGAACCTTGCCGTGTGCCTCGACGATCGTTTACATGTTAACAATTGTGGAAGAATCAGAAATCATGAACTCAGAGCAGGTTCCCCATGCGCTGGTGCACTTTTGTACACGAGATCTCCCACGCCGTGCCATCACCAATCTTCTCCCGCGCCCAAAGCATGGCCACGCGTGCAGCAGTGGTGGGTCGCGATGCAACATGCCCAGGGCTGGCCACCCACGGACATTTGGCCTGAATATGCGGAATTGTTCCATATCATCGGGCCCGACGATCCAACACTGGTGTGCAGCGATGGATTCTCGTGCTCTCTGCCGACTTGTGCGGCGCACCTCCCCAGCGTCGCGGCGTCAGTGGCAGGCGACCTTACCCCGGATAGCAATGGCTGCATCTTCGATACTGTTAACGGCCCCGGCTGCCCGCCGGCTGAGAATCTCCGTGACTGCGCCGCAAACCAGTGCACATCGTCCGCGGGGCAATCTGCCACCTGGTTACGGATTGTGGTCCACCGAGCGGACTGAAGGCGGCTTTGCCTTCTGCGCGTAGCGCCCTCACCTCATGCCACACGTGGCGTGGTGCGCCCTGGCAAAGTTTGCTGCAGCTGTGCCTGTCCGTGGTATGCACATGCTGCTCCCCGGCCCTTGCCATTGTATGCCGCATCCAGCTCGGGCTTGAGCATGCTTTCAGCGTAGACAGAATGTGCACCATCTGCCAGGCCCGAAGTTTGCTTTGATTCGACATGCCTGTGCTTGTGCTGTAGCTCGTTGTAGCTCATCAGTGGCGCAACATGATGAGCAGTCATGAGTGAGTCATGAAAGAGATGAATCGGGCCATTGGTGATGTCCTTCCGTTCATCACCCCACGCCATGCGGCGGCAAGAATCGCCAACAACACTCTCATCGTCAGTTAAGAAAAGGCTCGTTCTTGGGGTGCCGTACGTACAGCCTTGGTGCCAGGGTAGCAGTGTTGCATCCTGATGTCACATGGGAGTGCCGCGCCTCTGCTTCAATGATGTTGGCACTCACACCTGCGATGCGGTTGCGCAGGGCTTCGTTCGCAGAGTGCGGCGGGCTGTGCGTTGACGACCCTGGTGCGGTCGGGACTCCTGACGGTACGGTCCAAGATGACGGATGCGTGCGGCGGTCTACCATTGACGCCAACGCATTCTGCCCACAGGCTCGGGACTGTGGACAGGGCTTCTGCAACCCAGTGCCAGAGGCCATCGGCGGAGGCTGTCAGATTCGCGCCGGGACACCCTTTGACGGTGATTGTGAAGCCACCTTCCTCTGCGAGGTGGGGACATGCATCGCTGTAACAATTGAAAACGTTGGTGACCCGAACCCTACGGGAGAGTGCATGTTTACGCCCACAGATGCACTCTGTGACGACAACGACCCCAGCACAGAGGATATTTGCGTTGCCGGCAGAGACCCTGCAGAGTTCGGCATCAGTGCAGCAGACGTGGACGCCGCGTCGGGTTGTGGGTACAAGGAAGCGGCCGATGACAAGTGTGTTCCCATCTTCTCGTGCTGCACTGTCGTAAAACCCTGAGCTGTGCCACGCAGCGTTCAGTGGCGCATCGTGTTAGAATTGGTGAAGGCCAGTCGACGCTGTTGCCAAGGGCACCTGCGCCGCAGCGTGTTGCGGCCAGACATCGCAGACAGTAGCATCAGCCTCCGGCGCTCGCGTGCCATGCATATGCCACTGCTGTCTTGACAAGTCTACGTCCTGCAATCTTTGTAGCATCGACTGTAGGCAGGGCAAAAATCCACTCCATGCAAAGGGGGCGATATCGATACGGCATGTACACGGTCCTGACCTTTTCCTGGCCACGTGCAGATGATTTCATGTGAAGCGCTGGCCGACGCCAGGAGGACCATGTAGTGATGGATAGGGGGCTAGGGGTTAGGGCCTCACACGAGTGCGGACGTCGACGGCACATCCTGCTATGTACATCATGTGGTGATTTAAAGATGCCTCCCGCCGGTCCTCACAAACAACGCAAATGGGTATCTTTGTCCAAGACTACGTATCAATTGGGTAGGACTGCAGGAAAGGTATTTGTGGGGTTTGAGGACCTCATAGAGCCACTAGTAGTGAACCTGGGACTGCTTGATGACCCCATCTCGGCTGAACAGGCAGGTCTTCACAGTGACATGTACTGACTTATACCCCCGCTAGTTGCACACAGTGACGCCCTACGCCATGACATCTCTGGGTGGCTATGTTGAAGGTTGCTTGTGTTGTTAAAAGCTCTTGTGTTGTTTTGTAAGGCTAGCACAAGAATCAAAAACACCCATGCCGCCACCGCTGATCAGCGTCGGATGTAGAAACAGCAGCCGTCATGGATGGGATATGGCACTGGTGACAAAGCTGCACGGGTGGCGCCCATGCACAGCATCACATCTTGTTCCCACGTGGGAGTGCATTCCCCCCCCCCCCCCCCCCCCCCCCCCCCCCCCCCCCCGGGGAAAACATGCACACGATGCGTGGTCTGCGCTCCATTAGACGGGCCCCCATCCAGTGCCACAGCCCCACAGCACACTTGCTTCACAGGCAACTTCAAATTCGCAAATTTCATTTTGCATTTGAGTGCATGCATCCCACTCATGCATGTCACTGTACACCTGGTGGAACGCAATTCCGGCTTCCAGATTCCTCGAGGTCCGCTTGAGTGTTCTGATCAGAGTGCATTCAAACGGTTTCACGTGTAGTATGTTGACGCGTCGCTTCATGGAGATTGGACTCTGGTGTAGACTCTGTAGAGGCCTCTAGGGGAGGGAGCTCAGCTCCTGGACACATGTGAAAGAACACAGCTGCTGTGAGTGTATCTCCCTCTAGAGTACTCACTGATTCATGCAGCCTGTGTTTAACTCCAATAGACAAGATTACAGAGGTATACACTAAGTAGAAGTATACCTGTGAAAGAACACAGCTGCTGTGAGTGTATCTCCCTCTAGAGTACTCACTGATTCATGCAGCCTGCATTCAACATGCTGAGTTATACCAACTCAGCAGACTATGTGTCCACAAGCACAAACCAACCACATATCCATGCATGTCAGCTAGAGGACACCATACCTGTGTGTAACTCCAATAGACAAGATGTCCTACTGGAGTCAACACAAGGCTTATATGCAAACAAGCACACAGACACATAATGTCTACCTATGTGCAAAACAACAAACGCTCCCGCTTTCTGAGTCCCTTTATCTCAGGGATCGCGTCGAACACGTGTACAACAACCATGCGTACAACCACCTCTTGATATGCTAGCTTCTAGCTCCCTCACACAGCAGTCTCCTATTGAGCCATGCTTATGATTCTCCTGAAACTCATGGTTTCACCACAGCCCCCCTGAATCATCAGACTGATTCAATCTGAGAGATCTGCATTCCCAGCGCCTTTGCTCCAGCCTCCTGCTTCGGGCCTGGAAGCGCCTTGGTGAGGATGTCAGCCTTCATCTCCTCTGTCTTGACAAACACTGCTTCAATGTCTCCTTGCATCACACGGTGGCGGACAAAATGAAACGCAATGTCTATGTGCTTTGTCCTACCAGCTGCTCCTGGAGTATGCTGCTTCATCAAAACAAGGGCGGACTGGTTGTCCCCATACAGCCGAATACGCTGCATCTGCCCACTCAGCTCAGCCATGAGCTTGCGAACCCACAACACCTCCTTCACCGCTGCAGCTGCTGCCACATACTCAGCCTCACATGTTGAGCAAGCTACCACAGTCTGCAACTTGGATTTCCAGACCACAGGACCACCATGCATGAGTACAACTGCACCTGAGATGCTCTTTCTAGAGTCAGGTTCACCAGCGTAATCAGCATCTGTGTATGCCTCTACAGCGGGCATACCACGCTGATACACAATACCCCTATCAAGCGTACCAGCAATGTACCGCAGCACACGCTTGGCAGCTTTCCAATGCACATCAGTTGCAGTTGCCACAAAACGACTCAGTACACCACATGCATATGCAAGATCAGGCCGAGTGTTCACAGTCAGATACAGCAAGGACCCAACAAGCTCAGCGTATGGAGTCTCATCACCGAGAGGAGTGCCTTCATGTCGCCCCAGATGTGTGTTTGCCTCCAGCGGTGTGGTGACCGCTTTGCTGTCAGACATGCCGAAACGCTCCAGCACATCACGGGCATACTTCGGCTGACCCAACCAGATCTGCCCTAGCTCACGGTCCCTCCGAAGCTGCAGACCCAGGAAGTAGGTGACCTTCCCGATGTCCTTGATCTCAAAGGCGCCGGCGATTGCCGCCAAGGCTGCCCGAACCATCTGCTTCCTGCCGATGATTATACCGTCGTCCACGTAGATCAGAATGTAGACTCGCCGCTGCCCTTCACCTTTGTAGAACATGCATGGGTCCGACTCCGATGCAGTGAATCCGAGACGGGTGAGCTCGCTTAGTAGCTTGGCGTGCCAGGCACGCGCAGCCTGCTTCAGCCCATACAGAGCTTTCCGCAGTCTGTATGTGCGGCCGCCGAATGCCTCCGGCATCCGAACGTACACCTCGTCGGTCGGGTCAAGCTCCCCATTCAGGACAGCTGTTGCCACATCAAACTGATGCAGCTCAAAATCATGCTCCGCAGCGTGTGCGAGCATGACTCGAAATGTCGCTTGCTGAGCAGTGGGAGCAAAAACTTCTTCGAAGTCCATGCCCTTGCGCTGCAAGCACCCCAGCACCACCAGCCGGGTCTTGTACTTGTCAACTGCTCCAAACGCATCACGCTTGATTTTGTAGACTGGTTTCATCGGCAGAACCCTCTTTCCCTTTGGAACTTCAGTCACGAGGTCCAGAACCCCCTTCTCAATGATGGATGCCCACTCTGCCTCCATGGATGCACGCCAGAGCTCCGCATCAGGTCGGCCAAGCGCCTCTGCAGTCGTCTTCGGTTCATCTGTCAGCCCGTCCGCAGCGTACGCATACGCATGGGGTTGAAATGCATCAGGTGCACGCCGCTCCCGTCTGGGGTACCTGTGTGCTGGTATCTCTTCTACGGGTGGCGCGCCCGCATCACCGTCATTGTCGGGGTCTTCACCACCATCGGCGTTGCCGTCATCACCAGCATCACCACCGCCATCGTCGCCAGCATCTTCATTGCCGTCATCACCAGCATCGTCGTCGGAGTCTTCACCGTCCGAGTCCTCGGCATCACTGGCAGCTTCCAGTGGTGGCATGTCCGCATACATGTCTGGCTCTCCAAGATCAGGAGTCATCAGGTCTTCATCGGACTCTGAGCCCACCGGCTCTGCATACGCGGGCATCATCTCGCAGTTCATTTCATACACACGCCCACGCTTCCGTCCTGTGAGGATGATGCCTCCTTTAGCGTCCATGATCTGACATCTGTCACCCTTCTGGGTGCACTCATGAGCTGCTTCAGTTGCCAGGAACCCTGATAGAAGGTTCACTGTCATGCTCGGTACCCATAGCACCGAACGCAGCAGCACCAGGCCCGCTGGGCCTCCATCCAGCCACACTTCTCCTTCTCCCATCACATCGTGGCACTCACCACCTCCCAGAACCACTCGCTTGGTGCTGCTAGGTCTCATGTCACGAATCACATTGCGATTGTGTACAATGTGGTGAGAAGATCCGCTGTCGTAGAGCAGAGCATCAGTGCTTGCCCCGGCGGCCATTGCCATCCCCTCGGATGGATGTGCAGCTTGTGCAACCATTGCTGCTGCCGGCCGCGGGCGATCCTCGGGCTTCACCTTCGGTTGCCGACAGTCCCTCTGGATGTGGCCTACCTTCCCGCAGTTGAAACATTTCCGCGTCTCTTTCCGCTTCTTCTGGCCCTCGGCGTTCATCGCCTTGCCATCTCTGTTCCCAGCACTATGCTGAGAACTCTCCACCAGTCTGACGGCAGCCTTCAGCTCCTTCATGACCTGGTTGAAGCCTGCGCTCACATGCTGTGTAAGCATCATGACCAGGGACCCCCTCTCTGGAGCCTCCTTTAGTCCACGCACGAGCGCATTCGCGGCCAGCTGATCCGCTGCCGCGAAGTCGGTGTCTTGAAGCTTCTCAAGAACCTCAAGCACCCTCTCTGCATACCGCGTGTATGCCTCCGATGAGCCTTGCCGAATGTCATTCAGCTCGCTCACCAAGAGCGGTTGCCGAAGCTCCTGCTCCACCTCGTATTCAGCACGCACTTGCTGCCACGCCGCCATGGTGGTGGCTGCACGGTCAATGATGCGTGCCAGACCTCTGTCTTCGACGCAGAGCAGCATCCTGCTCCGGACCTTCGCGTCCGCCATCACTTCATGTTGTGCAGCCATGTCTGGCTCCTCTGTGAGCCAGCCCTCCACTCCCATAGTAGTCAAGGATGCCCGGAACTGTGCAGCCCACAGCCGGTAGTCCCCACCCCGCTTCAGCTTGCGGACGGCATGGAGAGTGCTGCTCCGTTGATCTTTCATTGCGCTTAACACAATGAGCCCATAACCTGTGAAAGAACACAGCTGCTGTGAGTGTATCTCCCTCTAGAGTACTCACTGATTCATGCAGCCTGTGTTTAACTCCAATAGACAAGATTACAGAGGTATACACTAAGTAGAAGTATACCTGTGAAAGAACACAGCTGCTGTGAGTGTATCTCCCTCTAGAGTACTCACTGATTCATGCAGCCTGCATTCAACATGCTGAGTTATACCAACTCAGCAGACTATGTGTCCACAAGCACAAACCAACCACATATCCATGCATGTCAGCTAGAGGACACCATACCTGTGTGTAACTCCAATAGACAAGATGTCCTACTGGAGTCAACACAAGGCTTATATGCAAACAAGCACACAGACACATAATGTCTACCTATGTGCAAAACAACAAACGCTCCCGCTTTCTGAGTCCCTTTATCTCAGGGATCGCGTCGAACACGTGTACAGCAACCATGCGTACAACCACCTCTTGATATGCTAGCTTCTAGCTCCCTCACACAGCAGTCTCCTATTGAGCCATGCTTATGATTCTCCTGAAAACTCCTGGTTTCACCACAACACATGCTACACATACTCTCATGTGGGCTTGGGGGGTTGTGCTGGGGGAGGCGGGGGCCTCCCCGGGTTGGGGGTTTTTGTTGCGGTCTCGCTGTTTGTTTGCTGGGCGGCCTTGGCGGCTTGTGCTTCCGTGTCTCGTGCGCCTCGCTGGTGGGCGGGGTTTGGGTGGGGGTGGGCGTGTGGGTGTGGGCGTGTGTGTGGCTATGTGGCTGTGTGGCTGTGTCCGGCGCGAGTGCTGCCGTTGCGTGGGTGTGAGCTTTGTGTGGCTTGCTGCGTGGTGTGCGGTTCCCCTGGTTCTTGCTTGCGGTGCTACCTGCCTCGCTTGCTTTGTCCTTGTAACACATACTTTCATGCAGCCAAGATGCTGAGGTGAACATTTCAACACTGTTCACCACACTGCCAGATGCAGACGCATGGATATAGATAGGCTGTGAAAATACATGCTGGAGTTGGTTATGCACACATAAGTTGTGCTTGATGAACATACGTAATGCTGTATTGTTTCGTTGGTTTGTTCCACCACCTTCCACAGGCACACTAGGAGAGCCATTTTCCTGGTTGCGAGGATTCCTGTTTGATGGGGAACCTGGAGTGAGCTGCCTCTCTGACGGGTGGCCTAGTCCGGAGGATCAATGCTACATGAGTGCATCCAACACCCCGGTTTTGGCTGAGAAACGTGCGGACAGCATGCAGCCACAGACCCCTGGGCCCTGGTAGCCTCAGTGCAGACACCAGAAGCTATGCAACAGCATGGTACGTACACAGCACAAGTGCAGCTCGTTGGCAGACTCAATCAGGAAGATCTGTTCATGTAGTGTGAAAGCGGTATCCATAAACGTGGTCGCCAGTATCAGCGCTTCAGGCCTAGCTAAGGTCGAACATGTCTGCGTTGATGATCGACTCGTGCATGACACAGGATATTGTACATGTGTAGTATCTGCTTTTTGTCTTCTGTTTAATGTGCGCTGCTGAGCGCTGCTCTATGCTCCCGGCGCACGCTGGCCTTGTCCAAATTGCAGGCATGCAGAACTCCCGAGTGAAGTATCCGTTCAGCTACCCACATCGATTGACTTGGACGATTGCATTCAAAGTAGCCGGAGCATGGCATGGCGTGACATAGCGGGCGGGCTCTTTCGTCAGCTGTCACCGCAGCTGCATGCGTCAACGGCGCCGACTGGTACGCCCATCCACTAGTGTGTGTCGATATCCTACGATAGGCCTTTGAGAATGAAATTTTGGCGTATGTGGTGCATTCCTCTGGCATGCGTCCGGCGTTGTCGTATTGGTTGCAGGCACTACAAGAATGACTTGACCAGGGACAGGCTCCCGGAGGGCTGTTTCAGGAGCTCTCCCGGGTGATCGAGCTCGGCTTCAGCGCCACTCAAATAGCTATATTGCGATGACCGTGGTCGCCGATCGTGCGATATGTTGTACCTATGAGTATCTGTGGGTGTTCGGTACGGGCCTGCGCGTTCTGAGTGATGCATGTGGATCGTCAGGAGCGTGTGTTTGTGTGTGCAAGCCACCTGCTTCGGTCCCCGATGTTCGAGATCAGCATGCGCCGGCGTCGTCCGTCGACGTAGAGACAATTTACGTACCCATTTGCGTTCTGTTTGCCGAGCACGAGTGCTGTGGCGGCATCGTGAGACTCTGTTGAGCGTGGGGACACGCAGGTGAGCTGGTTCCCAGATCCGTCACCGCCTACGAATCACTAGATTCTTCGTACCCAATGACAGTCAAGTCTATCCTGCGCTTGGTGTCTGTCGATTTCGCGTGATCAGACGTGGAAGTCACTGTCTTCGCCGGTTGTAAGTATCGTTCAGTCCATCTCGTGGCTGGTAGGATGACAAACCTGGGCGTCAATAACGCTCGTTTAGGCTGCACATAGTCAAATATCTGTATATTAATGGCTTCGGAGTAGCCACTGGTGTATCATATAGCGCTTGGCCCCTCTTGCGACGCGCGATTCTAGGCTGAGGTGCTTACTGCCTTCCTTTCGTCACCTTTGATAACGCGTATATCGGTCTACGCTGCGCCCATGGACACACTACAGACTCGTTGTTGTTCACATGTGTGTCGTCTCGCCGTCGTTGAATGTCGAGTCGGGCGCGTTCTGGCGAGGCCGACTTGGCTTGAGCTTTCCCAGGACGCACATCAGGCATGTCCCTCGCTCGCCGAGTCTCCCCTCGCGCCAGAAACGGCGTACATCTTAATAATGTAACTAAAGTGTGATGTTTGTGCTCTTCTGCGTCTCTTTATCGTCTTCTGTGGACGGATCGCGTTGCCCGGAAGTCGTTGTCGCGGGTGTATTTTTACTCTGTCCGTGGTAATTCGGCTTCCGGGTAATGCCGACGGGGAGCGTAAATCACATAGGATGCACCATTTCGTCGTTGAGCGTCGCATACATGCATCATAAAGTATTGGTATGATCACAGACAAATTACAGCTCGTGTCGCGCCGATCACCCATCGCCGCTGCGCCATGGCAATATGCCACCAATCGCCTACCGGGAATCCGCATCAGCTCTACAACTTTGTCACATCACATATCACCGCCCTGGCGCAATGGTTGCCGCTCTGCTCAAGCTCTGTCATACGAGGGCCGGCATCCGGCAACCAGGCCTGCGCTTTGCAGGCGGATCAGCATGAAACGTAAATCAGGCAGAGACAACTATGGGCGAAATTCTCTCTTCTTCTGCTTGACTCCTATTACGACCAGCAGACGGCTTGCTTGTGTTCAAAGACGTTGTTGTCGTGCCGTATCCAGCTGTTGCCTGCAAATGGGATGCTTTCAGAGGCATAGCAGTCACCACGACGTGCCATCGTGCTCATCATAGTGCACAACTGCTGAAAATTGCATCACAGGCGGGAGCAATCCTCACCTTCAGCTTGTGGTGGCAGGCCAATGGTGGCTGCATCTGCTACCTCACAGGCTTCTCATTTGCCAGACTGCTCATGCAGCCGTTGCCCTGCACCAATCCTCATGTCTTGAAGCAGCCGTACACTGTCAGCCTCATGTCAGCGCCAGTGTTGACTGCGTGCAACACATCTTTTGCAGAAGCATACCTAGTATGGCGGGCCAGCTTCAGGTTGTCAGCCAGGCTGTAGTGTACTGAAGCAGAAGCTAATCATTCAAGAAGGCACCTGTACCCATCAGCACGTGTCCATGCAAGAGCTAAACATGGCTTCTGCTTGGTGCTCCTGTCTCGAGGAGACACCTGTCGAAGTTCGGGACATTGCTGAGGCGTTTGTGACACCTGTTGCTGAGTAAGGCATACCTGCGGTGAAGTGTCAACTTCGTCATGTTGCATTAAGAAGGCAGTACATCTGCATGCTTGACTCCCCTGCACACTCGAACTCGCTGTCACATGTTTTCTGGTCCATCCGCTAGATTGCACAGGAGCGGTCTCCGCTCCTACATACAATTTAACACGACCAGACAAATGGGCAACTTCGTACCCCCCCAATAGACATCTCCTGAAGATAATAACATCTCCATAAGACATCATGTGACTCGATGTTGAATAGAGACGTCCCATCGATTGGCATATTTCCTGTCGAGCTTAGGCGTACTTGTCTTGACCAATGATCGCTGCGGCACTGGGGTACGACGACAACGCTCTTGAGTTTACGTCTACAGAGACAAAGAGACAAGAAGAAACCAGCTGTCACTGGTATCAATGGGCATGGTGGTGGCCACACTCTTCGCGGGGCTCGAATATCCAAAGTTGCAGCGTGGAAAACATGTATGTGCACGAATTCGAAACTGATTGCCTGGCCGAGACATGAGACAACTCTCCGTGTGTCGAGATAGCTTCAATGCTCCGCGTGTGCGGCATCTAATGGTAGTGTCAATGGCGTGCGTAAATGGCGTGCACCACCACGGCCCCGCGAGGTGGCATGTTATGTGAACTTGAACTTATTCCGGCGTTCGGATGCACGCCGTCGCACATTGAAAGACCCGGAGCAGGAAAGCATGCTGTTCCGGGCGATGGCACCCGACCAAACCACGCGCGACTGCCCGGAAGATGAGAAATTTCGACTCCCGGGCACGCAGACGCGAGCTGCGTGACGCTCAACCCGGAACTCTCACCCAGGAGACCGTAGCCACCAGTGTCCCTGGTCAGCCCGCTCGCCCGGGAGCCTGTCCCTGGTCAAGTCATTCTTGTAGTGAAGTCTTGCCACTCCTTGCTCTTGCATGCACTTCGCCGGGCGATGTAGTAACCCATTGCTAGTCGAGCCTCAAACAATGTAGCTATAGTGCGGGACTGGAGGTGAGGGAGGTGCGGAAGCGCACATCTGCTTAGGCTCTGCACTGGTCTGCTCTGTGTGTGCTGGCCAGGCTACGTTACCGTATCACACGTACACAAACTGTAGACACCTGACTCCCAAGATTTTCTAAACCTTACAGCATTTCTATACATACACCAGTCGCATCACCGACGTCTGCTTACCGGGATCCTTGTGTGCATCTTCGACACACTCCACTTGAAGCACGCGACACGGCGTCAGGCTACACCCCCCACACTCAGTCCCAGACCAGAGCAGGACGACCTGGATGCTGTCGCCCTTCGGTATGAGCTTCGCTGTCTGCTCGCGGGATTCCAACTATGAATTGGGTGCACTTTTTCCGGGAGGAGTTTCCAGGTGATTCACCCCTTCAGCATGTGTGGTCTCGGACTCTCTCAGCCCAGATCTGCATCGGAGAATGTCCAGAGTTGTCAAGTTCCCAAAAATATATGGCTCAGTCAATGCAGCTCAACTTACCTGTCTTGTGGTCATGGTGCATTGTTGATCCGGAGAGGTCTCTTCACAGCATGGACATCGTAGCTCTGCCTGCTTCTGTCTCATGTGTTACAAGGATAAAGCCGGCAAGGTGGGCAGCACCGCGAAAGAAGCAAGCAGACCAAGCATACACCCTGACATCCACGCACGCCACACCCATCACGCACAGAAAGCCCCTCACGCCCTCAGCAAACGACACAGACCCGCACAACGCCAAGCACAGACCCACACACCCACACACGCACACACACAAACCCAACGGCTACCTGCCCCTCCGGCTTTTTCCTTTGTAACACACAAACCCAACGGCCCACACACAACCACACAGCATCCAACAACTCCACGCCTGTCGCCGTGCCACAGGGCCCAACACACTGCTGCCCAAGCTCGCCAATCCTGGCCGCCCGATTGAAGGAGGCCGCCCCAGCCCCAAACCTCACCCCATCTGTCTCATGTGCATGAGGCAAGCAGTGATCACTGAACTGTGGAGCATTCTATCGGCTGCAGATGTGCCGCCCGCCTGGGTCTTTTTGAAGCTTTGACTCCACAGCATATTGTATGAAATGCACACCTGAGTAGATGTGTTTGCATGCCATCAAGCAGTGCTCCAGCTTGAGCACAACATGCCACGCAAGCTTGACCGGAGCATAGACTGCTATGTTGCACCACGTGGTTCTCCAGAGTGCCAATGCCACAATCTCGCTACCCCATCACGGCCGATGCGGCAACATTCGGGCGGGCTATCTTGTACTACAGCATGGTGACCGCATGCTACTATGCACTCATGCCGCACGCTGTTCTGCTCTAGCGCGATAGCTCTATGCCCTCGTGAACAGTAGCAGTGTGACGTGTCACATGTGTGAACGGTTTGCAATTGTGTTGATCCGGATATTGCGGCAAAGACTTCAGAGGCACATGCATTTGGTGACCGTGGCGGTATGGCAATCACAGGTCACAAACTACGCTAGAATCCCTGAAACGCAGTGTCGGTGGTGTTACTGAGATTCCGCCAGACCGACCAACCAGCGCGGGGTCCCCTTGAAGTGCTTTCATGACTGTCATCCAGAAGTTACACCTGGACATTTGAGATCGTTCTATGTGATCGAACCAGACGAAGCAACATAGCTATTCTCGTTCGTGGACATGCGATGATCCCCAGACATGTACATGCAATGATCCCCAGACATGTACATGCGATGATCCCCAGATGCATTGATCGCCTGTACCTGTTAACACTTCACTTCGCTGCAGGCCCCATGCCTTGTGAAGTCCAACTGTGGCACCGACTCGCGTGACCACGGTCAGTTGCAGATCTACTGCTGGGACCATCGTCTTCGGCTCGGAAGGCGCCTGCACGGCAGCTACTGCCTATTCAGCACTGTGGCGTCGCCAGATTACCTCCTCATTGATGCAATACGCGCACAGGAAGCTGCACCGGGAACAACCCGGCTTCAAACAGTGCCGCTGCTGACACCGACGGTACCAGTGGAGTGCATCGGCTTTCGAATGACCATTCAGCAGTCAACCAGAGGGCAGACTCTACACAGACAGCTAGCACCTACGCGCCGCGTCAATGGCTCGAAGGGGCCAGGTGTATCAGCTGGATAGTTGTGGTGTCAAACAAACTGCAGCGATGTGGATCCCTCGCCTGATGACCAGATCTCACACGCTGGGCATCCCCAATTGTACAAGACAAGACACTTCGAGGCCACCATGACCATGATGCAGGCGGCGACGCGGAGTGTATTTTGCACTGAGTTCTGCGGGCATTCTAGCGTCAGTGCAAATCAAATGCTGGTAATTGCTATTGTGTTCACAGCACCTGCTTGCGCCTTGGGCGTTGATCCCTTCCACTGTGCCTCCGAGGCATCCTGCATCTTCACTGCCTGAGCGTACGTCTGCTGTCTGAGCGTTGTGTCTCCGGTGCCGCCGGTGAGTGCTGCAGCAGCTGTGGGCGGGCCTTCTCGAGCTGCCTCACATGCCGCATCGATGCAGACATCGTTGCGCCGTTTGTGCAATTTCCTGCTGTTGGGCATGTTTCTTGCAGTACCGTTGCTTGTGGCATCGTGGAGGGCCGCCTTGGTTTGCAGTTTCTGTGCGCTGCGCGGCCCAGCACGCTCATGCATGCGCATGTGTGCATACGGACGGTGCTTGACGTACTTGGGCTTGAGGTCTAGGCGGACATGTAGCCACGGCACACCGTTGCCGTCTGTGGTCAGCCAAAGTGGAACATCTGGGAACCCTCTCAGAGCTTCTAGCATTGTCAGTCTCACCTGATGCCATAGGGCCGCAATCTGAGCTTGCTGAGCCCCTCTGACGAAGCTGGCGAGGTCCCCATAGACACTGGGGTGTATTCTGGGTTGCTGAGTTGGTACCACCAGCATGGCATCTCCGCCAAGATTTGGAAAAGCAGTGCAGAATTGACCCCTGGCATTGGAAAGGTGTTCTGAAAAATCTGTGGGGCATACTCTGCGGCGACGGAGGGCGCCACGGGCATTAATCAGGACGAACTCGAATGGAGAGCTGACTGTTTGAGAGGACACGGGGGAGCACTCCCAGTAGAAGTCATCAAACGGACAGGATCGCAGGGCCCGGCAAAGCCCCTCTTTAAAGCCATTGTCACAGTTCTCGCACAGATTCAGAGCATCCCGCCACAGCAGGGCTGTGCCATCTTCGTCAGAGCACACTTTGAAGCCAAGCACCGTCCGAGACAGCCAGGTCTGCTGGAAAACTAGCGCACATGCTGATGCATCATCATATGTAGGGCTTGTTGTCTGGTTTGAGCGTGCATCCTCCATCCTCTGATATGCGTCCACATCATGACAGTCGTCTGTGGGTATCATGGCAGTGTTGGCTTCAGGTGGCACGATCGCCCTGTCCGCTTGATGTGATGGACATGAATGCTTCTTCTTGCCCTTTCTAGCTGTCCTGGCATCCTTCTGCCGCGTCCCCCTGCTGCTTGCCTTGCGCCCCTTTCTACCCATTTTGCTCACGCTACTGACGATTTCAGATGCCCGAGAAGCTGGTGCTACTGTTTCTCAGAAGCAGGCTGGCACCCAGGCACACGTACGCGTGCTGTCACCCTCACCGCTGCAAATGCCGCTGGTCTGCATACGAGAGCGAGCGGGCTACACACTGCTAACTGCTATCCGGCAGTCAAACACTGAAACCTCATGTGAATCTGCTCGTGCTTGGTTGTCATAATGCAATTGATTGTGCGTACAGAGAAATCTCGAGCAGGCCGTCGATCGGGAGACATTTCGAAATGGGTGTCAAAATGTCTCCCATTCACTCTTTTGTGACGACTTGGGTGTCAAAATTGTCTCCAAGCTTCAAGCTTAGATGCAGCGATATGTCTCCAGGGCCTGGATGCGTCTGTTGGTCATCATTCAGCAGCGTGCACCTTCCATTTTTGTAACTCCGTTCCGGTTTTGTAACTCCGCGTCACTGTGTCCCAGTTGTAAAATATTACAAAAGAGTGAACGGGAGAAAAGAAATGTGTCCCAGTTGTGGGTCGCGGTGCTCAGCCCCCGGGGCTGGGACATGCAGTAGAGGCCATCGCCACTGCTGCAGCTATGCGTATATACATCTCCGAGGTACAGTATTACAATAGTGTGAACGGGAGAAGACAAATCTCCGAGATACGAGACGCGCCGAGCCCTGAAGTCTCTTCAGAGTCAGCCTGCGTGCAGTCACACGTGTAACTAGCACTGATCTCTTTTGTAAACTTGCTAGCGCTGAGCAGTACAGTGCCGGTCTTTGACATTACCTAACGCACGTTGCGGGTCCTGTCACAGAAGAGTAAACGGGAGAAGACAAACACCACAGAAGGCTTTCATCAGAAACAACAGCAACATACACACATTCACAATGCATGCGCAACTGCGCCCACACCTCAGTCCGGCAGGAGCTCAGCTGGTAGACTCATGATCAGCTGGTAGACTGCATCGCTGATGCAGCTTTCCTGTCGGGATGGCCGAGCGTAACCTTGGCAGCCGCCCCGGATCTGCTCGTAGGCCTAGCTCCGCAGCCGGGTCCGCAGCCGGGGCAGCCTGTTGCAGCACTTGCAGGGGTTGTTGGACGAAATGCCTGACCTGCTGGGGTGCAAGGCCGATACCCGGGTCTGGCAACCCGCTGGAGACCCAGCGTGCAGTGGGGCGGGCGTGTGCGAACCACGCGTATGAGCTCAAACACCAGAGCATCAGCCTCGACATTCTGGCCGGCACGCATGATGCGGCGTGGATCCGGAGCGCGTCTGGCAGACCGGCAAGAGCCTTCCTCTCCGCTCTACCGGGTGGCCTTCATCACTCCTGCAACACCCACCGCATACATTGCACGTGTGGCCAGGCATAGACCTATGCGAGGCCACTGCCGGGCACAGAACATGCCGGGGCCCCGCATGTGCAGTCGCCACGTGGGAAGAGGGAATCTGGATGTGCACCCTCAGACCTCATCTTCCCACCCGAGCGGCATGCAGCACGCCCACATCCCAATCGCGCGCGCAGCGTGCCCAATTTGATGCCAGTTCCACCGCCAATGCCTCGGCGCGTTGGCGCTACTTGTATAGAATGCCTCAGGAATGACGTCCTTGCAAGGACCAATTGGTGCTGTGCGGGTGGCCATGTGTGCATGTGTAAGTGTGTGTGTGTGGGGATGGGGGTCATCGTGGGAGTGCATTTTATCATTCTTGATAGTTGTGGCTTCCTATGCTTGCAAGCATAGGAAGCCATGGCTGCTATGGTGATAGAGTGATCACCCATGACTTATGTTGTACAGACTCAGCATCCAGCTCAAGATAAGCGGTTGGCGTGGTCTGCCGGCTACAAATGCACTGGTCGTCTACATGGAAGTAACATTAAGCATTGAGTGGTCACATGGCCACCGCCTTTTCTCTGGAAGCGCGGAAGCTTGAAACTGTTGGTTGCACTGTGCCGGTCTCCATGCGGTGGCCGTATGCGCATATGCTATCTCCCATGAGCTACATTGAACGCTCAAACCAAGGGTTGAAGTGCCTTCAACTAAGGCTTTGGAATTTTTTCTTCCGAGCTAGTCTACTGTTTCTAGCGATTCAAATTTGAGTTGATCTTACCCAGGTGAATTGACCTAGGTCAACACAAGCATGCAGCAGTGTCCTCTCTGATCTACACGTGACATGCCAGCAGGCAGCCGTTGCTCAGCCACCTAGGAGCTCGGACTTTGATCATCACCATGACCATCATGGATGTCGTCATGGCATCATGCTGTGCTGAGCCCGCACTCCCGCTCGAGCTCATGATCACTGTGCAATGGCGGCACAAACAGCGTCGCAGCTTTGACACCTGCGAGCAACAGTATCATGTACTTTAGTACACAAGCCATGTACAAATGTACATGGCTACCGTGACATGGGATAGCATGTGATGCTAATCGATTGATATCTCAGCCCACGAGATTAAGCATGTACACATGCTTGTCAAGGGGCCTACCGTCACTAATCGTACAGACAACAACTGTGAGCAGATGCGCCAATCGACTTGCATGTGCGCCAGGCCAAAATGTCAGGGGATGATCGTGATGGTATGACCAATGGAGTCTTGCTGCAATCATTTTAGATCTAGAGCCACGAGCCTGTAGCGCTATACTAGTGATGATTGGATTTACTCTTTCAACATGTATTGCGATTACACAGTACTCTCACGCAGTGTAGCATCCGCAAGGTAGCACGAACTGTGGTGTTAGCAATGGCTGTGGCCATGGTGGCACGTGTGATCTGAATCGGCCCACCAGAATTACTGCTGCTTCCACAATGAAATAACACTGCCTCAAGCTAACTGATAATGCAGATTGTCTGAAATCTTCACAACAGTTGCTGGGCCATGGCTCTTCCACGCTGAGATAGCAGCGTCAACAAGATCTTTCTCAGGCGGAGACATGTACTTGCTACCATCGGATGGCCAGCTTAGCCCTTTGACAGATCCTGATTGGGTGTTCAGATATGCGCTACTGTATACGCTCTGACCTTTCAGAACAGCAAACCCAGCACAACAACTTTGTTGGCTGCGGAAGTCAATGTTGAAGTACTTGCGGTATAAGTAATCATGTACCCTTCCTTGACCAGCTGCCTTCAGTGCATCGGACGGCCACGCGTCTGTGCACATGATGAGCACGTAAAAGGACCGAGCTCGGTAGCCTCCAGCCACACCCTGCCCGGGCTGCTGCAGCCACCGATAAGATCCGTAAGTGTGGTAGATGATCAAGCCGGCGTAGTTGTGTTGCGAATTGTAACGGTCGCAGAAGGATGAGAGCTTGATGGTGGGCCGCTCGCCTAGAAACTGGGCCGCGTCCTGATAAATCTGCTCAAAGTGTAATTTCCCCATCTGCACAATGAAAATTGCGCATTAGTTGGCCGACGTCGACCTACATAGCAAATGTCCTTCCTTGGAGTATTGTTTCATATCAAAATCCTTCTGATGCATATATGCAGCTCTTTACATCATACTCTGTGGTAGAGTGAAACGCTGCATGAGCATGTTGGTGTTGGCACAGTGCAAAGACCGGTGCGCCGCTGTACGAGAGCATGTTCCCATCACACTTCTGCCACATATACACACGCAAGCATCCAACGTGCAAGTGCAGCGCTTGGAACATGACAATGCCTGCAGTTTGACCTGTACATTTTGCAGGACCAATGGATACTGTATCTGCACCATGCGATAGACATGAGCACTATACCTAAGCACGTGGCACCTCGCACGGGCCGCCTGAAGGTGACCACTGGAAGGATTCCCAGGTGGGCCCATGTGGTGTGTACATGTGAATTTGTCATGACACTGTTCGTCACATGATCATGTGATCACACCTTGTACCTATAGACTTTGTCAGAGCTGAAAGAGCTCCCAAGATATTTGAATTATCAGTAGAGTTCGGCAGGAGTCCCTCGAACAAGAATGGTACTATTCAATGAAGCAACCGCAGGATCAGTAGATTGCCATAAAACAGACACATGCACAAGTTGCGTGAAGCATTAAGATGTGAACAGCCGCCGGCATCAGTGATGCGTGAAGAGCATCAGCTTTCTAGGAGCTCGTACTGCAGATTGTAGAATAGCATAAAGTTCCCGGCAGCAGACGCGACATCGATTGAGGTAGGTTCAGTCCGTCGAGGATATATTGGAGATTCCTGTGCTCCGTTATTCTCGGGCGGCAGGCAAGAGCGGCGTCCAACACAGGCATCATCCGTAAGAGACATCTGTTGTCTCCGCGGAGACGGCCGGCACAGAATATGCATTGTCTCCAGTCGACGTCGCAACCGTTGGTGACCAGGCGAGCCCTCGATGGTACCCACACTGACACCTCGAGCGCTCAGCGCTGTGACGTCGGCTTCATCACATGCGAACTCTGAATGATTGTCTCCTACTGCATTTGCTGTGTTTGTCTGCAGCCGGTCATGATCACTCTACTGCAGACAAATACAATATTACAGCTGTAATCAGGCATTGTCTCCGGCTTCCACTGGCGATGTACATGGTCGCATCTGTATCTCGGGAGATATTACGGTCCGGATCAACAGTAACATCCCTATAGCTAGATTCGAAGAAACTTCGGTTGCAGGTGCATACGCAATACCTGCTTGTGAAGAACCTTAGACTGGGTGTTGCAACGGAGCTGAAAACGACCACTTGCCGTTTCCCTCAGCTTCGCTCGCGCTGGCAAGCACAGTGTGCATCAGACTTTGAGATTTGACGAATGGCTAGCGAAGAAATTCCTATTGAGGTGCGCCTTGCACCTCTGCGACACGAGATGGGGCAATGGCTCCTAATCACTTGCCATGTCTGTACATGGCCTGGCATGAAGAGGCAATGAGCATGTGCTGTGCTATCACGGAGTCATCGTATCATCCTCCCCGAATGTGGTTCTGCGCAAGCACACCATTGGCAGCAGCCTTGTATTGGCACTCATGGGGTCCTCACGGCTCCCACTATCAATCACAGTATGTCTTCTTCCATTCAGTCTTTCGTAAAAAACCACAGTATGACTGTCGCAGAACTGAAGTGGCCATACTGGTCACACTTACTTTCGAAGATCAAAGAGATGAGGTGTTGATATGTCAGCTGCAGCCGCAACAGCTCGAAACTCTCCGGATCGTGCGCTTTTGCACATGGACGGCTCAGCACCACCAGTGGCCCCGAACGCAGTGATTCACTTTCACCGCCATCGCGTCTCTGATTCTGTGCTGCAATTCAATGCATGTGCAGTTCCCCACGGTTCACATACCCACACGAGTCTTCTATGGCGTGATGTGCTAAGCTTCTGGAACAGCTGTGACGTGCCCTTTATGGCTGCGTTCCTCCATGCGTTGAGATCCTGCGGCTTTGATGATTACTACTTTGAGTGCCCTCCGGTATCTGTCTCTGCAATGGGCCAGCGATTTGAATTTGCACTGGTCGATGCGCACAGGACTCTCGCCCGGCGCCGAGCATCCCCACTACAGTTCGACGACCACCTGCTCCGTGCGCAGAACCAGCTTGCCACAGTCTTCTACAACAATGGTAGGGACGCGCTGTTAGTGGTTCCAACTCCCGTTTGCGGCATCAAGACACGAGTTTACAGCCATCTAGCCAGCTTTGCGCGGGGGGCAGGTGGTGAGCAGCAGATGCAGCTGTGGCGGAGGGTCGGCAATGCACTTCAACGGGCCTTATCGGATCGCCCATACACCGCGCTGTGGCTGAATACGGATGGCGCGGCGGTGCCCTGGCTGCATGTGCGGCTCGATCAGCAGCCCAAGTACATGAAGTATGGCCCATATAGGTCACAGCCTGAGGACGACCGGCATTTTATGCGTTTAGGGGGTGGGCCGGAGCACCGTCGGCAAGGGCGCTCTGAATCAGATCAACCATTGCCAAACTTAAATCTGCCTCAGCTTGAGCTGCCTGTGCTTCAGCCGCGCTATGACACCGTGCAATGTGTGAGGAGGTCTGAAGCTCGCACAGCGGCGAGCCCGTGTACGCATGCTTGCGACCCACGACGCCGGAGCGGCATCTCTCGGCTACGGAATGAGAGTGAGGGAGCCCAACAACAGGACTGCGCAGGTACTTCAGGTGCCTCCACGTCATGAATGCCTGCCATGCAAAAAGTGCCATACTCATGCATCAGGGACGACTGCTAGCGCTGCTATAGCAGCCTGTGAGGCCTAAGGCTCACTGTTTACGATGCATGCGACACCTGCTATGATGTTTTTTTTTTTTGTGTCCACTGTAGTATGTGGCATAGGCACACTGCGACCGGCACGTGCTGGTGATCTGTGTCAAAACGGCTTTACTGGTGTTATCGCGAAGGTGCTGAAATACAGGGCATGCTTGTTCAGGCATAGCTATTGTTCCGTCCGCCACAAAATGTTCTGGAGTTGATATTGATATGACCGGTCAAATTCAACACTATGCACCGTAAGTTACGGTGCATGGCCGGAGCCAACGCCACCATCACTGGGGCGGTAGGCGGATGACATCTGCTGTGATAGCTGCAGCTGTGATGTACGTCACATGCACTCTGCCGTATGTGTTCCCCATCATGCATGATGCAGCTCTTGGGACTGAGTGTGAATGGTTGAGACAGAGTAGGTCTGTGCCAATTGAAGTCGGAGGCCAGATTGACGCACGCTGTTGTACATGCTCTCCATACATCGGTCTCTATATGATTTATATTAAGAACGTCCTGCCTCGTCAGCCAAGACACGGCCATTCGAAACCCAGATATCTCATATGCGCTACAGCTGTGATAATATAGCATATGTGCAGGGGGGCCGTCTGCACATCAGATGCCAGCGGTTCCAGCGAGTGTCCAGCGTCGTCCCCACCAGCTCCCGGTGTGCTTGGAAGAGTTAGTGGATAGAGTTGTTGCAAAGCAAGCTCGAGGATCAAGAAACTGCATGAGCAGGATCCTGTGACCAAAGGGCACGCGTGAGCGCACTTAGGTTAACTTTTCTGAGAAGATTGTAACGTACGTCACGGTGGGTTGTTGACAATGTAGTGTTACAAGCCAGCTCATCCAGTTGTTGAGCAACTACAAGTGATGCAGCAGTTTGCAGACAGCGTTTAGTCGGTAAGAGAGATGCATGGTCCTTAAACCCCTAGGCCTGCGGGGCGCAACACATGTGGTTGAGGCCAACGCAACCGGGTCTGCGGTTTTGTTGACCATCATGATGGGCCAAGTTCATGCAAATGTATACTGTACGAGCACGGGTGTGATGTGTTACAACAGTTCCCTGCAAGTTTAGTCGATAGATCATCATGACGAGTTCATCTGTGCCTGCTGTGGCTGTGCCAATCATTCAAGATAGTCCATTGTACTCAGAGGCTCTGTTTTGAGACATACACTGCATCTGAAAACTACATGGAATACTCTGCGGACTTCCGTAATTCTGTTCGATCATGAGTGCAATGCTGTTGCAGCGCTATAAACAGACAAACGGCTACATATTGCAGTACTCCAACGTGTCTGACAGCTACAACGCCGCCTGTGACCATCTTCATCATTGAATATATCTTGACCATAGCGTCGAGGCCCCTCCTCGACTGGTGAGTGACGAGAGTGTTCTGTTACACGGAGATGCTGTAAGAGGCAGGGAGAATTCGGTACATAGAGGCACCCGGGGACCCCGGCCTGCTTAGTAAACACATGACGCAACCTCAACTGATCTGAACACCAATTGACCTGAACACCAACTGACCTGAACACCACTCTCAGGCTGGCACCGTTTCATTGCGCACTACCATGTGCACAACGCATAGCTGGCATCTCTTCCGCTTACACATGGATATCGATGTGTGTGCACCCAAGCACGCCCGGCAATGCAGTACTGCAGGCAATGCATACTAGTATGTGTGGCAGCATTATCGGAGGCTCAAGCTTCTGTTAGAGCAGATGTGCCAATCGTGCGCAATCGTACGCGTTTGGTCTCCTACGCTCCTCCTCAACACACGCAAGGTCTGTGATGCCAACGGCGCTAGCTGCCTGCATGCCACCGCACCATATGCATGAAAGCTGTAGCAAATGTACAGAAACACCACAGATGCCGCAATAGCCAGCACCCACCCGGCCTGCAGCACCATGGCCCTCTTGCAGTCATATGCACGCAACGTGACTCAGAAATCCAACGCAAGTGACTTCTTTTGAACTTATGGTCAACGGAAGCCAATGAGGTTTGACAGCAACAACAGGTCTGATCATGAACACAAGCAGAGTTCAGGGCTGAACACTGAACTTGCCAGGATAGGTTCCCAATACTGGCGATTCATGCGCGAATTCGTACCTCGTCATGGCAGGCAGTGATCACAGCAGAGAGCCGCCGCGGGTCGCACAGCCCGAAGGCAGACTGTGGCCACGATGCGCGTGGGTAGCAAAAGAGTCGACCACCACATCAGGACATGCAGCCCTGTGGCCTGCTTGTGGCAAGAGGAAGGCACGGTGCTTGATATACTTGGGTTGCTGGTCAAGCCGCACGTGCAGCCACGGTACTCCCCGCCCGTCCGTGTTGACCCAGAGCATCCGTTCCGGGGTGACCTCCAGCGCGTGCTGGATCTCCTTGGCCACAATGCGCCATAGCTCTGACTGCTGACCGGCTGGAGCTGCGTTGACGAAGCTAGCCAGGTGGCCATACACAGCTGTCGTGGTGCCCGGATGCTGTGTTGGGGTGATCAGCTTCGCATCGTTTCCGAGGTTCGAGAATGCGGTCGCAAGGCGGCCGCGTGATTCGGCGGTGGCAAGGTGCTGGTGGAAGTCTGAGGGGCTGGCGGGGCGCCGGCGCAGGCTTCCGCCGGCATCGATCATCACAAACTGGAATGGCTTGTCCAGAGAACTGTGTGAGACGGGGGAGCACTCCCAGAAGAAGTCTTGGAAGGGACAGGAGCAGAGAGCTTGATGTAGTTCTGTGCAGACGACTGGATCGAGTTTGGCAAGGCGGTCTAGCACTTCGCCCCAAGAGAGCGGCAGCCTGCTGGTTCTATCAAATGTGGAGCACTGCACGACTGCGGACGAGAGAGGGCACTTCACGATGTCAACCTCTGCAGATGGCAATGAGGCATTCTCTGTACCAGCAATCGCGGGCCTGATGCAGGCTGGGCCGGCAGAAGATGTCAGCTCGAAACTTCCAGCCGAGCTTGAGGTCGACTCCACGTAGCCACCAGCTTCTCGGCGCCACCGTGGCCATCGCAGAGAATGGAGACACAGCCACGGACAGCAGCATGAAACCATTCTGAATGCACGACTCGGAGCTTGTGTGAGCTTGAGCATGAAGTTGACTAACTTCGCACACCACAACTTGAAGACGGCGCTGTTTGGAAGCATCAACCTCTGTAACCACCGACCAGAATCATGAATACTGTTTTGTAATACCAGAATTCGGATCATGTATGGCACGCGTTGCAACCCGACGCAAGAGACAGGTGGCTCAACGCGACCTTAAGCTCAGCAGCGGCGCACTTCGTAAAAGATGGCTGCCCGTTGCATACATACGCATGCGCAGGAAGCCATTTACAAAAGAGTGAACGGGAGAAAACAAACACTGAAACCGAATCTCATCCGAATCAAATGCGCAGGAAGCGGACACAACCGGCTCCGAGCGCTCACGCACCGGAAATGCGCTTGAGTGCATGCACGTCCGTTCAGGTACAGCGCGCCATTTGTCTCCAGCATGCTATAGCTACATGTACAGCTTGTTGTCTGCGAACAGTCATGTGGCTGCCATGTCCATGAGATTACAAAAGAGTGAACAGGAGAAAACAAACACCGAAACCGAATCTCATCCGAATCAACAGCAACGAACACTATCTCGAGAGATACAAGCGCACACACTCCTCAGTCCGGCAGGATCGCGTCCTCCAGGCCCGCATCATACCGCAACCCCTGCTCCCGAGAGATGTCCATGAGATCACATCATGCCATGCATGTGTGGCATGCGGGCTGGAGACAAATCAGGTTGGAGGTGTGTGAGTGTGTGTTGAAGTTGATCCGGATGAGATTCGGTTTCAGTGTTTGCTTTCTCCCGTTCACTCTTTTGTAATCAGGTTGGAGGCGTGATGTGGTCATGACGGCTGCATGCATGAGTGCTTGCCAAGTGCCGGTTCCCACAAGCCTCTGCTTGTCAAGTTACAAAAGAGTGAACGGGAGAAAACAACAGCCTCTGCTTGTAGATTCCACATCAGTACATATGATCGCATCGCAGATATTGTCTCCACTGTCGTGCCATCATGTGACAGTTCGTCTCCGCATTTTCTAGCTTGCGCTTACGACAAGTGTTGTCTCCATCGCTGTTGTCTAACGGAGTCGACGGGCTATTCGCATATGTTTTTTTTTTTTTTTTTTTTTTTTTTCCCGCATATGTTGTGTTTTTCGCATATGTTGTGTTGGAGCTGCTATTGACATTAAAGTAGGAATCAATCCGTCACGCAAGCCGGCCATAGTGAGCTTATGCCTTGAACTCCACAGCTCCTCCGCACACGTGCCACAGTGGATCACTGAGGAGCAGTCTACTGACGCTGAAGAAAGTTTATCTGTGCACATCCATCCTCCGGCCTAGGAGCTTTAAAGAATTCCCGGGTCACGCCATCGGGTTGTGAAGAAAGGAGGTGTCACAACAGAAGAACACCGAGGATTTGTATCTATACCTCAGGCTGCCAAGCTAACCATGTGCGTTCTGACGGCATTCATACTACAAAGGGGGGCCCCGCGGGCAGTGCACTAGTCAAGGGCTCATGGGCTGTGTTGTGGCTGTTTAGTCGCCACTTGTGGGATTAAGAATGCAGAGACAGATGGACAGCGACAGTTTGCCCCAGCTGGGCTGCATCCCCAGATCCAAGCACTTGCCTTGCAACTGGCTTGCAGCAAATGCACGCAGTCAGTTAGATGGTGCTGCCTTTCTGCATGCAGCATGATTCCACATTTCTGCGCATGCTGTCATCAAGGTCTGTGCCTGGTTGGAGGTTGTGATGTGCTTCCTGTTCTCTGCATGTTGCCACTTGCAATCGTGTGCAAAGCGCATGCCAGTGAGTTGCAATTGCAATTGTCTCCGGAGGTGCCCCAGGCGATATCGATGCAGCTTGCGTGTACAATGAGATATATTTTTTTGTTTGAGCAGCAGAGTTCACTTGTTTCTGTACGAGGTCGCAGGCATCAGTGTTGCTCAGAGCTAGAACAAAACATCGCATGTACTGTGTTGCAAAGACAAACCTGTTGGGCAGGCAGCACCGCAGGCCACACAATGGCACCTCACATCCACGCAACCATCTCCGATTCATGTGCTGTGTAGACATGCGGAAAAGCATAAGGCAGGACATGCTTTACCCGAAGTCGCTGATCACCTATTCAAAAGCGCGCATGTGTGCATGGTTTCATGTGTGGCCAGAGGCTGCATGCAGGTTTGTTTAACTGTCCGGAGGCCTAGGTCAGCACTTCAGCTGCGGCCAACTTAGAGCACTGCTGCGGGCAGCAGCGCTGTCAACGCACCTGCACATGCTGGTAGGTTGTGCAGACGGCATCTCACGATCGGCTTTTTGATGACTAGTATGTTGTGTGTGATGCTACACTTCCATGCTGTGGCATGTTCCTGGGTGGACAATTTGGTCTCGCAGCCGGCCTGACACAACAGTCACTGTAGCACTGGTCACTGTAGCTATCTGTCGCAGTACAAATGCACAAATAAACGGTGTATGAAACGCGAAGTAGCCAACCAATGGGCTGGCTGCGTTGCTGAGAACTGCAGGATATTGCCACATCAGTCATTGATGACCTGTCTTGTCTTGACTTGAGATGGACGTGTAAAACACACCCAGGTAGAGTTGGAGACTGTGGTCAGTGTATGCCTGAGCATTCAATATATTGAACAATCAATATATATACTCACGCTGCCGTGGTCAGTGTATGCCTGAGCATTCAATACTCACGCTGCCGTGGTCAGTGTATGCCTGAGCATTCAATACTCACGCTGCCGTGCATTGTTGCAGATGGGGAAGCAGAATTTCAGTGAGATCTACAAAGAAGCGGCGGAGGACGCCGGGGGCAGGCCATCAATCAAAATATCATCGGCGTGCGACCGGTTTGACCCCCGCGCAAACTACGCAGGCCTCATCATTTACCACACCTATGGGTCGTATCAATGGCGCCAGCGTCCGTGGCAGGGCGTCGCTGGAGGGTCCCGCGGGAGGGCGTTTTACGTGCTCATCAAGTGCACAGACTCATGGCCGCCGAATGCTCTGCAGGCGGCCGGTGAGGGCAGGGTGCACGACTACCTGTACCGGCAGTATTTCCAGATGGACTTCCGATCGAGACAGACCTGCTGTGGTGGCTTTGCTGTGCGGAGGGGGCACACGGTGTACAGCAGCGTGTATCTCAACATGCAGGGAGGCTCCGTGAAGGGCCTCCGGTGGCAGTCCGACGGCAGCAAGTACCTGTCCAAGCATGAGCAGGCACTGGTTGACCGTGCGGTTGCACTGTGGCGGAGCCGTGGCCCAGGTGCAGTGATTCAAGTGCCGGATGGCTTGCATTCTATACTTGCCGGGTTCACAATGGACGAACTAGCCCTAAGCGTACGCAAGATGAACCTGGACGAGTGCTCTATTATGTAAACGGTCCTCTCTGAATCTCACGCAGGCCGCACGGGAGATGTAGCTGTGATGCACTCATGCCGTGTTGATTCTCAATTGCACCAGAAGTGCAGTTCTGGTACATTACGTGTGAGGCGACTGTTGCGGCGCGGAGTGGCTTACACCGGCGGCTGGACAAGGTGTGCGCTGGAATGTGTGCCACAGTGTGCTCGGGCCGGAAAAACAAGCAGGACTGGCTGATGCAGCGGCAGCTGTAGAATGCCTTGCCCGCGGTCACGGTGGTGTTACAAGGGTATCTCACAATGACACAGCTGCACAAGACACTTCTCATACGGCGGACAGGATCCTTCGGAAAGGCTGCAGAGCTGTAGTCGCCAGGTTGGCCTGAGACTGCTCAGCCACAGAGACTGGAGCGCAGACGGTCGCCAGACATGCTAATGTGCGACGGCGTCTGGCATGGGCTGGGTAAGCACGAGAGGAGGTAATTCTGCGAATTTCCTATGGAATTTCCAGTGGAATAGGCTGGACGTGAAGGTTGGGGGCATACTGGCCTTAGAACAGATGCGGGCAACCGACGGGCAGCTACTGTGTGAGCCATGGAGTGGCAGGTGGTGAGGCTGGGCTGCCGTATTTTCATACTAAACCTTCTCAGGGTCTTGCATGGATTCATCACAGGGGCATGTGCATGTTGTGAGTGACACCTGACACCGTTTTTCACAAGGTGAGTACGCAGTTCAGGGCGGCTGTTCAGTGTGTTGCAAAAACGAATGAACACTGCAATCGCGGCGAGAACAGAGTGCAAACAAGTTTCTCAGCCGAGTGGCTGTAACAGCATTCTACGTGCAGGCCTGCGGAGGACATACTAGAGTGAGACAGCTGAGTCGCGTTCACAAGCAGCTGGGAGGCTGTTAGCTTGCTGCTCCTGTATCAATTACACAAGCAGATGTATTGAACAAAGACAACACACGCAATCGCTTGTCCATGATGCTGTGGCGTCATCTATGAGGACTTTCACCGATCAGTGCCTTCTCTGGACTGGACACAGGGCTGGGATGTGGTTGACCAAGTACAAGTTGTGACGCAAGAAGCCATGCCGTGAGCTAGAGCCTTACAGCTGTCGAATAGGAAGTAGGCTACGTAAATCAGGCGTCAAGTCATATCCATGTATGCCTTGGGTGCAAGAGGCGGGTGTGGCTCCCAAGGTCAACGGAGCTGCAGGGAGCTGAGGTTACATCTATCGGAACTGTCGCGACACCACCAGACACCGCGCGGATGCTTAAAGTCAATAATGACCACAGCATTTTCTCCGGAGGGCATGAGACGTGAACAGCTATACGCACCTCGCTCAGCGGGACTGCAGACCTACGGCCCATGCTCGCGACGTTGGCCTGTTCGCGCTAGCCGCTATATATTTAGACAGTATCAAGAGATAGTGCAGCCTCGACGAATTTCAAGAGGGCGTTTTATGGTCATGTCGAAAGAAGCCACGGGCACACCTACGCCAGTGGCAGAGATGGTTCAAGAAGCCGCTTCTTGCTGCGGACAAAGACAGCTGAGCCGCCACACTCACAGTACAGCTCTAATCAGGTTATAGAGCGTGAGTGCACCCGGGCTGTGCGTTTCGACTCGATGTGAGTGTCCTGTCGGCGAGACCTGCGGGGCGGTGTGCGGCAAGACGTGTGATACAGCGAGCACACGAGTGATGTCATGGGCTTAAATTGTGACTCATGGCCAAGATGAGGAGCCCTCCACACAAGTATCCGGCAAGGCCACCCTTGCAGGGATGGTCGCATTGCGTGCAGGTGTAGCGCTTCTGCTGCGCAGGCTGTCGAGTCGCTGACCACAACAGAGGAACAGAAATCCTGGGAATGGAGTGGCTCTTGCAGGTGGGAGGGATCGCTTCCGCCCGCTCCCGTGTCATGTCTCTTGCCATCTGTAAGGTGTCCAGGTGGCGGATGGCCGCGATGTCTATGCCCATGGCCAGTAGTGAACGATTCGGAACGTGTAGCTGTTGCAGACCAGCGGACCAAGCACTGTCTAATATTTCCTAGACTACAGCTGCACTCTTTGTCATCTCTTTGCGTCTTCAGCGGTGTGCGCTCCACAGGGATGGACGCTCGAAAAGCCAACCTTGTGGTGCCAACCGATGCTCCCCCCGTTACTGTGACACACATCTGAGAATTGTTTGAGTAGTATTACATCACGCCGGATGCCGCTGACTGCGAGGGTTAGCGGGTGCGACTGCCAGGAACAGTTCCGAGCTGGTACAAGCCGCATTCCGCGCAGATGTCCGAGTTGAAAGCTGAAGCCTGTTGATAGGAGCGAAATGGCGGCTCTTGTGGAGTGAGACTCAGATCCATGCAACATGGCGTCTGGTAGTGAACGCAACGGCGTCACCTACCCGCCACCGTGCCAAGGAAGCGCCGAGCTGCGTGGCGCCGCGTGGCGCTGCTTCGCCTGTGGCACAGGCCAGCAGGTGCGCTGAACTTGCCACTGTGATATCTCCCCCACACCTTGTTCCACGTTCCAGAATCATCGCCGTCAGCACATGCCCTGTAACATCTTATCACGTCGCCCATGTTGCGCAACTTGTCGCCTCGAGGCTCATGCATGTTACTCCGGATGTTTCGGCCGAAACCTCACTCACTGTGGCACAGGAGAAGTCCTGACACTTTTACGGAGGTGACTGCTGCAAAAGTTGTGGGCACAGTACGCACTCTCATGACAACACGCATGACCACGATGCACATGTGTGCAGGTCCAGAGCACAGCGCCGCATGCTGGGGCCCTAGACTCAAGCTGTGGCTGAACATCAACGGGGAAGCTGCTCAGGTGTCTCTGGAGACCCTCATCAGGCATTTTTTTCACCAGCATCACGCAGACCTCAGGCCTGCTTGTGAGAGCAGCTGAACAGAATCCACAGCCTCTGCCGGAATCCACAGCCTCTGGCAGTCCCGACACCTCGCCCCACCACAGCATGATAATCACTGCCAGCCTGCGATGGATCAGCCACTGGCTGCGCCTTCCAATCGCAGACACATTTTCCACGCCGGGGCACAATGCCAACAGTATCGGCTGCACCGACAACGACCAAATTGAGCTCATACTATTCGGCACAAGCAGCAGTTGCAGCACCCCCGCACGGTCGACGGCAGATGGTGCACTAGGCCTGACCTTCGAGGAGGCCTGGCACCGCACGCTCGCGGCGCGGCGCGACCAGGGGCTGACGGCGGTCGCGCCGGCGCTGGACCCATACGTCGACGCCACCCACTGGCCCTCCGGCGTGCCTCTGCCGCGGCCCCTCCGGCAAGACGCCGCGAGGCGGCGCCGGTGTCCGGGGTGGCCACAGAGCGCCGGCCAGCGCTGGATGGCGTGCCTCGTCGTGCTGTGTGTGTTTCAGCTGGGATCACAGCTCCTCTCCACACTGTCCGGAGCCAGCAGCTGCTCCGTCCGGGGCCTCTTCTGGTTGAACCTGTGTGCGCTGCACCTGGTCGCTGCGGGGCTGGCTGTGTTTGCGGCGGTCCAGGTTGGGTATGATGTAGAGCGTTGTGCGCTGGAGCGGCACGTGACGGTGCTGTATCGGCTGATGGTCGAGGACACGGTTGGCCAGGAGGAGGTGGAGACACTCCGAAGCACAGTTGACCAGGTCCCACATTGCATGTAGAGGCGGCACCGCCAACGTGGCGTGGTGTGTCTTGTGTGTGCGTGCGACTCCAGCTCTCGACGTTGCCCGTTGGTGTCCGCCGTGCAGTGCTGTAGATGTAGAAAATTCCACAAGAAATTGTTCCCAGAGCTGCGACGGGAGGATGCCGCATCTGCGGCAGCTGAGGGGTAAGGGAGCTTGCAGCAGCCTGTATACAGGCCGCGGTTGTAATGCACGGCCTAGGCGAAGGCATGTGATCATGCATGTGACGGGCTGGCCTGCGTGCTGCCATTGGCCAGCCCTCTGTAGTTTTGAATCTCTCCTGAAACAGCGTCTGCCACATGCAAGTATACTGTGTTTGCAGAAGGGCCAATGGGTACAGCACAACCATTTTAAACACTGAGGTAGGCTATATTCACCTGTCATGTCCATGCGGCACACTCAGGCTGTCGCTAGACAGGGGCACCTACGCATCACGCATGTGGCCTGAGGACAAAGTCATGCAGAGAGGCCGGTCGCAACGAATGGTCCCTGCAGCTGCGCACCAATGTTGGGTCGCTTTGCAGCATTTCCAGCACTGCCACCCAGAAATTAGACCTGAATATTAAAAATAAAATAAAAAAAACATATCATCGGGCCCGACAACCCAACACTGCTGGGCACTGCAACATCTAACCGTGCGCATCGACCTTAAGGTGCGGGCAACCTCACCGCCTGACTCTGAAGGCGCAGTCGCACACGCACGCCTGCTCCACCCCTGCAACTCAGCAGTCAACACGACCCAGACACCGCCCCAGCCCAGCGCCACACTTGCACGCCAGCACCATGGCACTCCCACACCCCCGTCTGCACAAATGCATGCGCAGCCGTGTGTTGCAAGGACAAAGCCTGCGAGGCAGGTAGCACCGCAGGACACAATCCAGGGCATTAAACCGCCACTGGAACTGAACAATATTATATGGATTAATCCACATGCAACACAGACCGACACCAGCGCAACTGCCTGCAGGATCGAGTCCCCAAGGCCTTCCAGGTCCGCACGGGCGTCGGGAGGTCGCTACATTCATGAAGGAGGCTATTTGGTTGTGCAAGCAAGAGCTGCCACCTAGCAGCCACCAGGTACAGGCCAGTGACTCCGCTTGGGGCGTCGAGCTCGGAGCGTCAAGCTGCGTGGCACCGCACAGCTCAGCGTGGCATGTGTACAGGCCAGCATGTGTGCATAATCTGACTCGTTGAAGTAAAGTAAACTGAGCATTCCAGATTAATCTAGAATTACTGTGATCTCTTCCCCGCGCCATGCTTCCTGCTGTCCGACGTCATCACCCTTCACATACTTGCGGCACTGTGACCGCAATGTGAATGACACGCATATGCATGTGCTGCGCGGGGCCCTGGCATACCAGGCCTCGACTGGTAAAGTCGAGGCAGCATCACACTTCAACCGGGGTGACTGCCACAGAGTGGAGTGCACGCGGGACTACACGCATCATGAATGTTGAACACGATGCATTTGTGCGCAGGATCGGAGCACAGAGCCGCACGGCCCAAAGGCAAGCCCTGTCTGCGCCCCAACGACTCAGCTCCCTAGCTGTCCCCAAGGACATCTAAACACAAATCTTTTTCATTAAGTCACAGGTACGCCTCACGCTGGCCTGTGAGTCCAGCCTGGGGTAAAAAAAGAGTTTTTTTTTTTAGAGTCCACAACCTCTGCCGCGAACCGCGCGCGCTGCCGCATTCTCTCCGCCAGCCCGCATCGGCTCAGCCACTGGCTGTGGCAAGCACATGCACACTATATGTATTCTCCACGCCACGCCGCCGCACTCTCCAAAGGCTACAGCTGCACAGACGATCACCAGCTTCCAACTCATGCCAGTCGGCAGCTGCCGCAGCCTCGGTGTAGATCCCCCTCCAGCAGCTACAGCTAGCACCAGTCCAGGGCTGACCTTTCAGGAGGCCTGGTGCCACAAGATCTGCCACGAGAGCTTGTGGCGCGCCGCGACACGGGGCTGGCGGCGGTGGCGCCGGAGCTGGGGCCCATACCACCCCACTGGCCCTCCGGCGTGCCTCTGCCGCGGCCCCCCCGGAGGACGCGGCCAGGTGCTGCCGGTGGCCAGGGTGGCTACAGCGCAGCGGCCATTGCTGGAGGGGCATGCATTGTCGGGCAGGCTACGTAGCAGACTGCAGCTGGGAATAAAGCCCCTCTCCGGGCTATGTGGAGGTAGCAGCTGCTCTGCTTGAGGCCTTTTCTGGACGAGTGTGTGTATGCTGCGCTGGTCACGGTCACTGCGGTGGTGCTGGCTTTGTTTGCGGTGGTCCAGGTCGTGTATGAGACGGGACGTAGCAAATGATACAGTACTGCATCGGCTGATGGTCCAGCACATAGCTGGCCAGGACGAGGGGGACGCACTCCTAGGCACGGGGGACCTGGTTGCATGGACCTGGTTGCACGAGGCATATGTAGGGCATATGTTGGCAGGCGAGGACACGCGAGGAGAGGACAAGCGTGGAGGACACGCGTGTAGGCGCTGCTGCTGCAACGCCTCCATGACATGTGGCGTCCATGATGTGTGGCCTCCATGACATGTGGCGTCCACGATGTGTGGCGGCTGCGTTTTTTGTTTGTGCATCTGACAACAGTACTCTCCATGGACAGGAGCAGGACAGCGACCACATGTGGCCACAACGCTGGAACCTCTGAAGACATTCCAAGAGATGAGTAAAAGCTGATGCGGTCGGCGGCGCGGCGCCTAAGCGGGGGGGAGGGACCAGCAGCCTGAGCCAGGGACATCACAGGTGAATGCATGCGACCGTGGTGCAGCGTCGCATGTTGCCTAAGGCCAGACATCCTGGCGACGAGCGCAGCAAGCACAAATTTAAACGACGCCGCCGCAATGCAAGGTAGCGGAGTAGTGTTGGGTCATCGGGCCCGATCACATAGAACAATTCCAAATATTCACATCTAATTTCGGGGTGACAGACCTGGAAATTCTGCAAAGCGACCCAACACTGTTAGCAGAGACTTTGAGGCGAGAAGGCAGTGCCGGGGAATCCGGGGCGGGGGCTGAACCCGCAGACCCCAAGTCAAGGCCAGTGGCCACTCTCATGTGTGACCGCTTGGTGAGGCGCATTGTCATCTTCACCGTCAGCAAGCATGTTGTCATGCAAGCACCTGTTGCGGCGCGCTTTGTGTAAAACTGTGCACCATGCATGGTGACTTTGGTTTGCAGAGCACTCACTGAGTGCCGCTCAGACCGGATGTTGTATTTCAAGTGGAACAGGAGATGGCTTCCGATGTGTCGAAATCACACTGCGAGTGCTGGACAGAGTGAATCGTGACCTCGTGCGGTTTTTCAATTGCAACGGACGCTGGCTGTGCAGCTTTTGTCACGCGCATGCAGCGCCACCTCTGGGCGGACACCGCCGGACAGTCTCCAAGCTCGCCGCTGGGTACCAGCAGATAAACTTCCCATTTCAGAGCTCTGAAGGCATACCGTGATTTGGACTGTGTGGACGTGCGGTTTGCTCTTGCGCAGCGATGGACGACTTCCAGAACAACATTGCCGCAGCGACATGCTCGCAATACGACACAGCCGCATGGCAGCACGGCAACGATCGTATACACAGCAGGTAAATCCATTCACAGTCACGTATGGCGTGCAAGTACGTCCTCTGGTGAAGGGACATGCGGGAAGTAGCTTCGCACATGCAAGCGTAGGCTAACCGTCACCCCGTTCCAGTTGATCGCACGATCTGACGTTCACACAGACACTTCGCATCGTTAAGCAATGTAGCAGGGATATACGCACGGCAGGGCTTGATAAGGGCTGCAGTCAGCCCTGCGACAGGTCCGCCTGCGTGTGCGCTGAAGATGACTCGGCAAGCGCCTTGAACAACCGCTTTCCAACTAGGCTCACCTCGAGCGAGCGCATGAAGACGACTGTGGGTTGCACTTCTCCAGCTGCAAATGCGTTCCGCCTCTTGCGGGACATCTGCACCAGACGGCGTGGTGGGAGCTTTGTCTATTCGGGCATCAGCGTTGAGTCGCCTGTCAGCCACATAACTGCATTCAAGAACGTACTCATGTGTCCTGTAAAATATGAATTGGCACTGTAGAGGGCTCGTCGAGCGCCATCATATTGTCAGTGGCGGGGTCCCACACTGCCTGCCAGCGACCCCCGCCCCATCATGGGACGGTACGTATACACTTGCGAACTCGCCATGCGCTGTGACGCCCGTTGCACGCCTGACAGCGTCACGTATGACCATCTCATGTCAAATGATGATACCTGATGTCTGCATGACGTGTCGGCTGTCAGACACCGCAGCTCACGTCCCCAATTAGGCGCCCCATACATACACCCACTGAATACATCTTGTGGATCAATAGCATGCTTGAATGCATCGCTCGCAGGCGGTTTCTTGACTCAAGGTCAGTGCTCCACAGAGCCTGTTTTCCTTCAACAAAACCGGAGGGATCCCCGCTGGGCTTTTCAATATTCCGGCGGTACTGCACCGCTGAGGGCCCAGGACAGCTGCCAGCGCGATGCGCTCGCAAGTATCCAGCGAAACTGACCACCACTGTCCAGGAGGCGTTTAATCTGCCGAGGCTGACTGTCCGCCCAGTCGACCTGACGTCGAGACCTCGTCCTGGCGCGGTTGTATGTATGTATGTAGTTACAAAGGACAGAGGCCGGGCAGCGAGCCGTTGCCAGGAATACACACGCAAATCCACTCACGCAGTCATGGCACTAGGCCGGGCACGAGCACGTACCACAGCTCGGCCGGTGATGCCAGCCAAAGATTGAAGCCCCGCACGGAGCACAAGAGCATTCCCCTTGCACAACGCCACACTCAACCGGCGCAGAGCATTCGTCACAAACAAAGCACGGTTCACCTTACCACACCGAGACGCAACCTCTGCCATGTATGTATGTAGTTACAAAGGACAGAGGCCGGGCAGCGAGCCGTTGCCAGGAATACACACGCAAATCCACTCACGCAGTCATGGCACTAGGCCGGGCACGAGCACGTACCACAGTACAACCTCTGCCATGTATGTATGTAGTTACAAAGGACAGAGGCCGGGCAGCGAGCCGTTGCCAGGAACACACACGCAAATCCACTCACGCAGTCATGGCACTAGGCCGGGCACGAGCACGTACCACAGCTCGGCCGGTGATGCCAGCCAAAGATTGAAGCCCCGCACGGAGCACAAGAGCATTCCCCTTGCACAACGCCACACTCAACCGGCGCAGAGCATTCGTCACAAACAAAGCACGGTTCACCTTCCCACACCGAGACGCAACCTCTGCCAGCCGATTCAAGTGATTCATGGCAGGCCGCCCCAAGCGACCATGCGTCTCATGCGACAACGGCCCGAAACTGTACGCATCAGGGTCGTACAAACGATAAGCAGTGCGTTTCTGCACGTCCCGCGTCTCCGCAGCACCCCCGTCCTCGCGGGCCGCACGGCCGCAATAGGAACCAGCACAGGGGTTCACAACCGACACATCTCCTATGCACAAAGGGTCGCCCGGCGGCATAAACATGATGTCCCCCAGTTTCTCCTGGGCCACTGCCCTGAACACCTCATCCAGCGCCGTTGCCTGCGCGGCAGCGGCCTGCTCCCCAGGCCCCGCTGGATCCTGACCACCCGGCGCCGCCGCCGCCGCCAGGGCCGCAGCCTGCGCTGCGTCTGGCGCGTGGCGCCCCATCTGGGCACTGTGTCCAGCATCGGCGTCGGCGGCCGGAGCAGGCGTAGGTGCCGGCGCCTCGTCCGCGCGCGCGGTTGGCGGCGGCGGCGGGGCTGCAGGCACCGGCGTCGCGGGCAAGGCCGCCCCACGCGATGGGCCCGCGACCTGGGAGGCGGGCTGGGGCGGAGCAGGGGGGGGCGGGCCCAACGGGCCAGCATGGATCTGCCTCGATGCGGCCGCGAGCCGCGCGCGGACGAACGGCGCTGTGCGCGGGATGCGCGTGGATGCCACACACGCGTGGGACCCGATCTCGCGCCATTGTTTTTCAACGATATTGTGGCGCGAAGTCCAGGTCCCCGCATTGTGTGTGCAATTCATCGCGTGGTCGAGATCATGCGGCTGTATGAGAGTGCCACATTCGCAGCGCGAGCCGACCGCATTGGGAGGGGCTGGGGACATGCCCAGGAGATACCTGATGCACAGCATGAACTCAATGTCAGTCATGCGCAGCGCCTGGGAGAGCGGCAGGGTGCTCAACCAAAGGGTGGCTGCACGGCAAGCACAGCTGCGAAGCCGTGCCAAGTTGCATGCACCCTCGAGCGTGGCAACGTCATGGCTGGCAAGCAGAGCTGCCCGGCGGCGCAGGGCAACCAACTTTGTGATACGCTGCTGCATACCAGGTAACACCTTGGCGATGGTGTCGCCGCTCGCCGGCCCGGGCAGCTCCGGATGGAGCTGCTGAGCGACGTTGAGGGCCTGCCAGGTTTCCTGCAATTGTTGCCCGTGCGGCCCCCGGTACGGCTGCATGCACTCGGGGCCTCCTGCGAACGCCTTTTGGCTCACCGCCGCTGCAGCGAGGTACGCTCCGTCCGCGACCTCCTGCGGCGTGGACGTGACGCCCAGGCCTCCGAGGCGCGCTGGAAGGATGGCTTGTGCGGCCGCACGAGTGTCGTCCCGCGGGATGCGCATGATTTCATTCACCGCAGCCAGGACGGACGCCTCCGTCCGGCGCATGTGATCGGAAATGTGCGCCCACGGCACCGCCCTGGCGTAGTGCAGCATACGGCGTTGGCAGGACATCGTGAGCAGCAAGAACTGGTCTTGCGCTTTCAGGGGCAAGCGCATCATCTTCTCGATGGTGGCGCACACCTTGTCGGCCGTCGCTTCCGCGTGCGCCGACTCGAACGCCGGGGTGCCGATGGGCGTGCCGGTGATGACGGTGCCCTCCGTGGCATGCGTTATGCCGAGCGCGGCCGCGACGGATCCCGCATGCTGGGGGTCGCGCGAGTAGGCCGTGCACTTGTGTAGCTGGGGCTCCAGCCCGAGGGGTTCTGCTGCCGAGACCAGCGCACGGAATGCGGCGGCGGCGTCCACGCGCTGCCCGGCGATGGTGCAGTCGTCATGATACGCCATGAGGGCGGCCGTGACCTCCCTCCCGGGTGGCTGGTGCTGGGCCTGCACTGCCTGGAGGGGGCCCTGGAGGGCCAGGGCGAAGAGCAGCGGGCTGATGGGGTCGCCTTGCCGCACGCCGCGCTGCGACGTGATTGCAGCGGTGCCGGGCGGTGCGCCTTCGATGTAGAGATTTGCGGGGAACCTGTAAAGGTGTATGTATGTATGCATGGTTACATAGCCGTATCCATTTGGACATTGACAACTCCGAAATCCGGGACCGAAAGAGGCATCCAAGCAACATGCTGCCGCAAACTCTGACTTGCGCCACAGAATGCAACAACACGAGCCAATTCACCGAGAGGGGACGGGCGATTTGCAACACCCGACACCCCAGCATCAGTTGTAGTGTGATCGTGTGTGCATTTACAAATGGACAGAGGCCGGGCAACGAGCCGCTTCGCGGCACCGGTTTTCAGCCAAACTCGGGGTGTTGGAATCTCGCATGGGGCGTGCGTCACGCGACACCACTGACCACACCGCCACGCCATGCACTCCACGAGATCAGTGTTGACAACTGGATTGCAGATTCGCGAAGCACGCAAAAAAGCTGCTGGTGAATGCATTCGATTTGTGAGACTGAGTGCACAGCAACTTTCAGCACCGAAAATGGTGAAGCACACGCATGTTCGGGCTCAATAGCACACGCAAAATAGCTGTGGGTGAACTGTCTGCCATCGGGAGGACTCCCGTAGCCACTGCCCATGTGTGGCTACACGGGTGCAGCCTGCACCGGAGTCCTCGGTTTCATGCAGTAGTACCGCCCTGACCTGCCCAGGGGTGCCGCCCGGTACATGAGCTACAGCTATGCCTCAGTGTAGCTGTCTGGTTGTTGTTGTGTCCCCGAATCCCGCGTGTAACTTGAGAAGCCCGAATACCCGTCCCCGTGCCTGTCCACCCGTGACTGTCTGTCTGTCTGTTTGCTCATGCTCTTGGCCCTGCTGTCCAGTTGGAGCTGGTGTGCAAGGATTGAGGCTCAGATTCGAACAGGAGATCACTTGAGGTATATGTGAAGCGCTGATCGGGCGGATTTTGGTCGAGCTGCATGTTGGTTAATTGGCCTTGAGGCTGCGAATTTTCACAACACAACATCAGTGGTAATGCACTCTGGGGTGTCACAGTGGCCTGCCGCAAACATCCTTGCACTGACAATTGAAAAAGTCAGTTTTGGGGCATATTTGGAGGTGGACAGCACCACACATGGATCCCACCTGCCACATAATTTACATGTGCTACTCATACAAGTGCCAGGCAAGCCAGCAAGCTGCTGGAATTGGGGGCTGGCATGGCGGGCTCGCTCGGCCTCACTCTGCTGAGTCATGCCAAACCTGGATGTGAACACAACGAGTTTGGCAGAAAACCAGAGGCGGAGTCCACCCGGAAAAAACTAGAGCTCAGTTATATGGCACTAAGCCGCGCACGAGCGCGTACCATTGCCCTGCAGCTGCCTGTAATTCCAGCCGATGGGAGCCCCGCACGGAGCACAATCGCAATATCGCGAAATCCCTTTGCACAACGCCACCCTCCACCGGGTTGCAGGCGAACTCGGGGTGTTGGAAGCACGCATGCATGCTAGCGTGCGCCACCCCTCACCACACCGCTGCGCGCGCCATGCACTTCACCACAGCATTATTGACCAGTGGATCGCAGTTTCGCGAGGCACGCAAAAAAGTCGCTGGTGATCGCTCTCATTTTGTTGCACTGAGTGTACAGCAACTTTCCGCAAAACGAATGGTGCAGCACACACACTTTGCAGCACACAAATTCTACGGTTCACTCTTTTGCAATCCGTCCTGGCTTTAGTGCATAAGTATAAGCACGCACGTGTATATAAGCCGGTAGCTGGACATGACGTTAAGTCCGTGAGCTTGTCGACAAACTCGATCGTGCTTGAGCAACTTGAAGTCTGATCGGTCATGGTCTACGTTCCGAGGCTGACTCCGACGCCATCTCCACCGCAATCGCGGAGGCCGCACTAGGTTGCACGGAGCTCCGTGGAGTAGCACCGCTGCAAAAGGCGAATACAGCATAGCATTACAAAAGGCTGAACGGGAGAAGACAAACACCAGAACCGAATCTCATTCAAATCCAGATATTCGGTTGCGCAGAGCTCAAGCATCTACAGACGCTGTATTACAGAAGTGTGAACGGCCATAGGCTACCAAACCCAAAGAATCTCATGCGAGCCATGAAGCATGGTCCATGATCCATCGTTCAACGTTCACAGTGCCCTGAACTGTAACAACCGTGCACGCCTTCACATGTGCACAGCCATAACCCAGCCCACGCACCTTCGTATGAGGGTTTCTTGAAGTTGATTCGGATGACATTCGGTTTTAGTGTTTGTTTTCTCCCTTTCACTCTTTTGTAACACCTTGCCGGGGCCTAGCTTGTCCTCCAGCAACGCCTGGGACCTTGCTCGTGGGCGCCTCAAGCTTAATGCGCACACCGCTGTCGTTCTCCGGCGTCAGTATACTACGTACCGGTAGTATCATATGCTATGCCTGGCTCAGCCGCGTCACGCCGGCGCGACATCCCCAGGCCTTCTGCGTCAGACCAGTACCGTGTCGCAGACTAGTGATCGATCACCCGATGTTTTGTAATATGTATCACTCAACACGTAGAATACTGGGTTCAGGTTCTCTTACGCCGGACCACAGTCTGCACTGGAGCCGCTCTATTAGTACCGTGCACTATGCCCTTGCATGGGGCGCGGGCGAGGAGCAGAATCGTCGCGGGGACATCGTGGTAGACTGCCACTGGTCATGCCGCGCCTGGAGGTGGCTGCCGTAGACGTCGTGGTCACGCATGCACCGGCGGCCTCGTACGTGGCCGCTGCGGCACGCGTGACGGGTGCGACGGCGGAGCAGCCTGAGGCGGAGAACAGGAAGCGGGACTGCTTCAGGTGGGACGTGCCTGATCATGCAGCGTTCCGGCTTGTTCCGTTTACCGTCGAGTCGTGTGGCTTCATGGGCAAGGCTGCCGTGCGATTCGTCGGCCAGTTGGGAGGTATGGCTCCTGCTGGTGGGCGCATTTCCAAAGGCGCGTATGTCCGGATGAGATTCGGTTTCAGTGTTTGTTTTCTCCCGTTCACTCTTTTGTATACATTTGTCCGGTACCCCACCGGTGGGCTTTGCCGTTGTTGTCTGTGTCGTTGCAGCGGGCAATGCGGAGATGTATCGGAAGTTTGCTATTGTTTTGGATGAGAGTCTTTTGTGGTTTTATCTTCTCCCGTTTCCTCTTTCGTAAAGATCGGAAGTCGGGGCTTGTTATCTCGCGTGCCACGTGAGCAGGGGCTGCGGCCCCGGAGGACGCGATCCTGACGGGCTAAGGGGTGGGCGCGGGCGTGGTATGATTGTGTACAAGGACAACGCAAGGCAGGTAGCACCGTGTGCACCGACTAGTACTAGGAGAACTGCAGACCCACGCAATTGCAACTAGGACTTGGAACTGCGTGTGTACGTCGACTGGTCGATTGTTGTTGGTCGTGTCGATTGACCTCGTCCACGGCATGGCAGTCGAGCCCCCGGAGGCTCGGCGCTTGGCATTTGATAATACTTGTTAGGCCATATCTGCAATGCTAGGGTCCCATGGGCAAGCCGAAGCGGAAGGAGCCGTCAAAGGCAAAGCTGAGCGACCTGAACCGCCAGCACGCTTCGCAGTCGCCCGTGCGACCTAGCCTATTGATTACAGACCAACGTAGCATCCTAGATACTAATGAAGTTGTTAACTGCAACAATGGACAGCTCGCAGTCGTGCAGCGCGAGTCACCGCGCGGGTCTCCACAGCCCAAGCGCCGGCGCGCAGCACCTGCCAGCGGGACAGCTACCGAGGCTCATCTCTCTGCAGATACAAGCAAACAGGTAAAATCGGCGCTGAATGTGGTGCCTGGTGAGACTCAGCTCGCCACGGCTGCCCCTCAGCAGCCGCCAGCCACCAGCAACGACCAGCACGACAGGGCTCACGGCAGTGCACAGTGCCACCATCCACCCCCGCCCGCCCCCGCCGACACCCCTTCCCCGCCCCTTCCCCCGCCTCCTGGCCTCGCAGGCGCAGCAGCCAAGCAGTCTGCTACCCGCCGGCCGCATCGCCAAGCCGCAGCAGCCGCCGGCGCACCCCCCCCTGCGCAGGCCAGTGGGGGCACGGGCGGCAACGCCAAGCAGCAACGTGCCCGGCGGGGAGGTAAGAAGAAAGGCAAGGGACGGGGAGCAGGTAGCCAGTCGCAGCGGGCGGGCCCCCGCAGACAGGCCGGGCTCCGTGCGGCTGCATCGGCCCCGCCAGTGCAGCGGGCCAACGCGGCCCCACGGCTGCGCCTGCCGCAGCATGTCCCCCCAGCCGCCCGGCTGGGGTGGGCCGAGTCGTGCACCAGGGTGTGGGAGCTGGTGGCCGACGCGTGCACGCATGCGCGCGGCGACAGCGCGCGAGAGGAGGTTGTTGCCGCTTTCGAGGAGCTCATGCGCCTGCCCATGCGCCTGCTAGCGTACAGCAGGGGGCGGCGCTCTGGGAAAGCGGCGGCAGGGCGGTGCCGCGACTACGCCCTCGGGCTGCCCGTGGAGATGTGGGAGGAAACGCCGCCCGGCCGCTGGCCCGGGAGGCGCAAAGCTCCCATGTCTGCAGATCAGCTGCGGGCGCAACACATCGACAGATGCTTTCGCATCAAGCGCTCCATTCACAAAGCTGGCCGCGGATTGCAGGATGGCAAGCCCGCAGATGCACGGTCCCCGGAGGTCCAAGCCGGTCTGCGCGCATTGTTCCCGCCAGCAGATCCGCCGGTCCCTCTGGAGCCGAACCCGGATGTCCCCGCTCTGTGCCTGACACGGGAGGCGCTGGTGGCGGCGGTGGCCGCCGTGAGCGCACACCATCGGGGGTCGTCGGCCGGCCCGTCCGGCTGGACGTTCGAGATGATCTGCGCAGCATGCCAATCCTCGGACGCAGCCACCGACGCGCTGCTGGCGGTCGTCAACCACATGCTGTCCGGCATGCTGCCACGGGAGACGTTCCTGCTGGACGGGCTCCTCATCGGCCTGGAGAAGCCGGACGGTGGCACGCGGCCGATCGCGGTGGGGGAGACCTGGTACCGGTTCGCGGCAGTGTGCGCCCTGCGCGAGTACGGCCGCGACATCGGAGAGAGCCTGGCGCCGCTGCAGGTCGGCGTTGGCACACGGGGCGGGACCGAGACAGTCGTGCACGGCCTGTCTTCTGCTCTGGCCGAGGGCGCTTCGGTGTTCTCGGTCGACATGAAGAACGCCCTCAACTGCATCGACCGCGCGGCCATGTTCGCTGCCGTGAAGGAGCGTGCCCCGGCGCTGCTGCCCTTCACGCAGTGGGCGTACGGCGCCGGGACCCCGCTGCACATCGCGGGCGCTCCGGAGGACGTCGAGCCGGTCCTCTGCCAACGTGGCGTCCGCCAAGGTGACCCCCTGGGCCCCCTCCTGTTTGCGTTGACCCTGCAGCCTGTCTTGGAGCGCGTCGACGCGTCAGGCGCCGGCGCACCTGTGGTGGCGTACCTGGACGACATCAGCATTGCGGGCGACCTCGCGGCTGGAGCTGCCGTGTTCCGGCGGCTGTGCGTGGAAGCTGACGGCGTGCGCAGCATTGGGCTTGAGGTGAACCCGGCAAAATGCGGCGTCCACAGCGCCGACGCCGAGGCGGCGGCCACCGTGGCCGCAGAGCTCGGCATTCGGGATCTGCACGCGGGCTTCAAGGCTGTCGGCACGCCGCTGGGCACCCCGGAGTACGTCGCCGAGGTGCTGGACGCGCGGGCGCGCGAGGTCGAGGGCCTCGTCGAGACCCTCGTGCGCATCCCGCTCTCAGTGCAGGCGCAGTTCCTCCTGCTGCGTGTGTCCCTGAGTGTGCGCATGACGCACCTGATGCGGACGGTGCCGTATGCCGTGCTCGAGCCGCACATGCGCAGGGCGGAGGCCGCTGTGTGGCGCGGTGCCGCCGCAATCCTGTGCCTGCCGCCTGAGGTTGCGGATGCTGCTGCCGCGTCTGACAACTCGGCCACTGACGCTGAGACGCGGCGGCTTGCTTACCGGCTGATGTCCCCTGTCAGGCATGGCGGGCTCGGACTGACGATGCTGGTGGACAGCGTCGCTGACGCGGCTTTCCTGTCGGGGGCCGGCACGGCTGAGCGCAACCTCGCCGGCTGCCCGGACCTGCTCCGCCCCCTCCGCGGCCACAGCCGGGGCAGTCTGTTGCAGCGCTGGCAAGGCTTGTTCGACGAGCTGCATGAGCTGCTGGGGTGGGAGGCGGATGCCCGCGACCTGCCGGACGCGTTCGTCTCGGGCAAGCTGCTAGCGGCCCAGCGCGAGGTGGGGCGCGCGGTCGCGGACCATGCGGCCTCACTCGTGCTACAGGGCATCGACCTCGACACGCCGGCCGGCAGGCGGGAAGCGGCGTGGCTCAGGAGCGCTTCGGGGGGGCCTGCAGGCGCCTTCCTCTCCGCTCTGCCGGGCGGCGTTCTCACCATGGGCGACGACATGTTTGTCCTGGCGGTGTGGCACCGCCTGCGATTCCGCGTCCCGACGGACGTCCCCCCCCCTCCGTGCAAATGCAGTGCAGGTGTTGCCGCCGAACCAGACCACGCCATGGTCTGCAAGAAGGTGGCAAAGGAGACCCAGATGCGCCATGATAACCTGGCTCGTGCCTTGCGCCTGGTCGCCTCTTACGCCGGACTGCAGTCTGCCCTGGAGCCGCTCTACCGTGCCCTCGCGAGGGGCGCGGGTGTTGAGCTGAATCGCCGCGGGGACGTCGTCGTGGTCATGCCGCGCCTGGAGATGGCGGCCGTGGACGTCGTGGTCACGCATGCGCCGGCGGCCTCATACGTGGCCGCTGCGGCGCGGGAGACGGGTGCGACGGCGGAGCGGGCGGAGGACAGGAAGCGGGACCGCTTCCGGCGGGACGTGCCTGACCATGCCGCGTTCCGGTTTGTTCCGTTTGCGGTCGAATCGTGTGGCTTCATGGGCAAGGCTGCCGTGAGGTTCGTCGGTCAGTTGGGGGATGTGGCCGCTGCCAGTGGGCGCATCTCCAAAGGCGCGTTTGTCCAGTGGGCGCTGCGGGTGTTGTCGGTGTCATTGCAGCGCGGCAATGCGGATATGTATCGGAAGTCTGGGCTTGTCATCTCTCGGGAGCAAGGGTTGCGATATGATGCGGGCCTGGAGGACGCGATCCTGCCGGACTGAGTTGTGAGTGCGGTTGTAGTGTTCGTGTGTGTGTGGGTGTATGTTGCATTTGATTCGGATGAGATTCGGTTTCAGTGTTTGTTTTCTCCCGTTCACTCTTTTGTAATGATTGCAACCAACTACACACACCCCCAAGCAACGTCAGCATCCACGCTGACTCTGTGTGATTGTGTGTTTGATGCTGCTGTTTCGGATCAGACTGTTTTGTGGTGTCTGTCTTATTCCATTTACTCTTTTTTAATTTAAGGACCTGATCAGTAGAATTTACAAAAGAGGTCATGATCAGTAAATATCGGGGTTTACCGGACCAGGGCGTGGTGACGGGGGCCGTTGCAGTGCAGTCGTGTACACCTGTGTGAAATCTGATGTGAGACCTTTACTTTTTGTTGTGTTCATTCCCGTCAACTCTTGTGTAAATGACTCGTCTGCTCAACCTTTCGCAAACTGGGGCGTTGCGCACCGCCGGCGCTGATGGGCCGCGACGCGCCGCAGCCGCGCCTCCGTAACACGACGAGTTCCGAGTCGACCGTCCGAAGCAGCCGCGGCTGCGACAAGGCGGAGCAGTTGACGCATCGCATCCTTGCTTGTGGGGCGAGACGTCGATTGTGCACAACGGCATGAGGGGCAGGTAGCAGCGTACCAGCGCCGGGCCCAGGGTACGTGTACCCGGGCCGCCGTTACGCAGCATGGACGCCCACGCGCGCTGTGCCTTGGGCGTGCCTCTCTGGCCTACCAGTGGGTGGTTGTGTGTGTGCGGCAGCTCACACGGGAGCTACATTCGTGCTTTGTTTGCCTGAATCCGTCCACTTTCTGTAATGTCGCTGCTGCCTGCTTAGACACTTGACATGCACGTTGTGGATCGATTGGTCAGCGTCATGATCAAGAGAAGGCACACATTCAGACGAAGGGTTGGGGGGGTCAGCGGAAGAGGGGGGGGGGGGGGGGGGGGGGGGGGGGCTGTGCATTTCAAGACTGAAGTCGGAGCCGCCAGGGCAATGAGGAAAATGCCCAGGATATGTACACCCACGCAGAACCCGAAATCAGCGCCCAATCAGCATGACAGATCTGACCCGTCAAACACACCCACACCCGCGCAGCCGTTTCCTCACCAGCCACACCCACTGCCCAGGCCCTCGAGGCCCTTGAGCTCACGCAAAACGACCCCGTCGCCCGCGCGGCCGCGGCGGGCCAAGATTGCAGTCCGGCTGGCGCCGGCCTTCCGCAAAAGTAAAGTCGCTGGGCCAGGGGGGGGGGGGGGGGGGGGGGGGCTTAGCCCCCAAACCCCAACACACTCACCCTGCCGCAGCCGGCCCCACCTCCATGCCCACGTTCCTTCAGAGAAACGCTTCTCACATCGTCTGTGTTACTGTTGATTCGGATGAGATTCTGTTGTGGTATTTGTCTCCTCCCGCGAAATCTTGTGTAATATGCTCGTGCGTTTTCCAGGTGGTGCTACCAGCAAATCTAGCTCTGTCTGTGTCCTTGCAGCCCACATGCAGACCCACACGCGCCCTCGCTCGGCAGCGGTTCAACCTGAGGCCCCGCAAATGTCGATGTGTTTAATGGTGTAGCCCCTGCAGCGACCATGCATGCATGCATGGCCTTGTGGCGTGAGAGATCACGGAGATCGTACACTGTGGCATGTTCACCGTGAACGGCAACACATATATTGAGGCAGCAAGCGCACTGGTGGCGCACATGCTGCGAGCGTTGGCTATCTGCTCAAGGCCCCCACCTGCAGAAGCCCACTGAGCCCTCTTCATCGCTTCATATCCCCAGCTGCGATCGTGAGCGCTGCGAGGCTGCCAGCGGCGGTGCTCGATCGCGTGAAAGTGCCACCCGAAAGAGATCTTTGTGTCTTGTCCGCTCGCTTAGGCCTGTTCCGTCACCTGTATCATTTGCCGGCTCCTTGACGTACGCGGCGCTGTGACATACAGTCTTCGAAGGATGGCCAACTCGCGATCGAAGCAGGTGATGGCCGAGGCGGTGCGCAACCATCGGTCGCGTCCTTGTGCACATGCCTGCTCACGAACTTTCCCTATAGGATTACATGCAGCCGCGCCGTATCCTGTGGCGGCGGCGCCTATGCACCATGAGATGTCGCACCGTGAAACAGTCCGGTAGAGCGAGCGGGACAAGACAAACCGTCAACAGTGTCTATTACGAAATAACGTTCACACTGCAGCAACGCACACATGTGTGCACAAACACACACACACACACACACACACACACGCACGGTCCCTTGTAACACACACGCACGGTCCCAAGCCAGCACGGTCCCAAGGATGTGTGTGGGCGTGTGCGTGGCTGTGGCTGTGGCTGGCGCAGGTGCTGGCGCAGGTGCTGGCGTTGTGTGGGTGTGTTGGTGTGTGCTACGTGTGGCTTGTTGCGGTGTGCGGTGCTACCTGCCACCTGCCACCTGCCGTGCTTGCTTGCTTTGTCCGTGCTTGCTTTGTCCTTGTAACACACACGATGCAACCCCCCCCCCCCCCCCCCCCCCCCCCCCCCCCCCCCCCCCCCCCGCCCCCACTTCCACTTCCGCCCGAGTCAGGGCGTCCCCAGTGCGGCACAGCAACACAGCAGTGCAGTCATCCGCCATCATGCACGGGCCGAAGTTTGTGTGCTGGTGACACACATGCACATGTGAACACACGCCCGGCAGGATTGAGAATGTAAAGTAAAGAAAATCTGAACTTACTGCGCCGTATCCTACTGGACAATGTGACCATAGCCACATACTTCCACACTCTTGCAGCACTGCGGCAGCGCGTACGTTCCGCCACTCAGCAATGCATCCGGCCTCTGTGATGCCGTCCTTGTTATACTGGAACACATGTGTCAACACCAACTCGCTCCTCTGTACTACCGCCCTTTAGTAATCAGCAGTCCCAGTATGTGACTACCACTGCACACGTGGCAATGATCAGCGTACAGACTCGGAGCTCTTCGCACACTTGCGACTTGCAACCATGACGCTGCTGCCTCGTGGACCCATGTTTGTGGGCTGGAATTGGTACGTGTTTTGTGGGTGTGTGGGCGCGTGTTGGTGTGTTAGTTGGGGGTGTGGGGTGTGGTTCAGGTGTGTCTGTGGAGGTGTGTGTGACGGTCTGTGTTACAAAGGAAAAAGCAGGAGGGGCCGGTAGCACCGCCAGGACCAAAAGGGAGAGCACAAGAAACGCAATGCGCACGCAGCAGGAGAGCCACAGCCAACGCCAAGGCACAACAAGCACCCACACACCCCCACGCTCCCACACACTACCACACGAACCACACACTGACACCCGACCCACGCACCCACGCACCCGCACGCGTCCCAGACACAACCCCCAACACACACACCCACACGCCAACACGCTACACGACCCCGCCGCCCGCACGGCTGCAGCAGCCCCATGCAGCGGCCTGGCCGGCGCCGGCCCCACACGGAAGCCGCTGGGGGCCCCCAGGACCCCCGCCCCAATGCCCCGATCAGACCAGCCCCAGGCGCCGGAACAACACACAGTGTGACGGTCTGTGTGCTTGTGTTGGTTAGACCGTGTTCAGCGGAACGTGTCCGGTTCGGGAAAAAAATCGTAAAAGTTACATCGTAGACGTGAAACAATCATAAATACATGATTTATGTATATCTGCGTTGGCCGTTTGTTGAAATTCGTCGTCGTCTAGGAGTTATTCAAACATTTCGAATGTGTCTCGGGAAAGTGTCCGCCGGGGGATGTGTCCCCCTCGGGGGGGGGGGGGGGGGGGGGGGGGGTATACCTGCCCAGGGCACATTTCCCGAGGACGAGGTCGAGGACGCGAACCAGGACGCATGCCTCTGTGAGTCGTCCGGAATGGCCTCTGGTCACTAATATATAAACAGAGACAATTTTATGAGTAACATTTCTACAGTATACCAATTTGCCGTCTCAACTGATCGTTCTTCTTTGCCTTTTGGCTGTACATCCAAGTCAGTACTCTCCTTCCTACCCAGATCCGACGCAATTCGCGTATGTACTCGAGATCTATCGGCTCAAGATCGTCAAGCCATCTATTTGCACTATTCATGTACTCGTGGATCATGATGTCGTCGTCGCTATCAGACCAAGAGGCATCAGGCCAGCGCACGCTGTCGCCATCATGTACATTCGCGAAATTCATCTCGATGCGATCAAGAACAACTCCAAGCATCAACAGGTGTTAAATAGAGCATGTTTCCATGCTTTTAGCTTGCTTATAGCTCTTTGCGCCTTCATGGGCCATTGCGTCCTCGTGGCGCTATTCGCCACTGAACACAGCACGTTGTTTACAAAAGAGTGAACGGGAGAAAACAAACACTGAAACCGAATCTCATCCGAATCAACTGCAACATACACTAACACAGCACGTAATGTGACCGGTCACATCACCCGCGCCCGCCCCATGCGTCCTTGATTCGGCGCGTTCCGCTGAACACGGCCTTATCCGGGGCGCTGTGGGGTCTCTGTGTGCTGGTCATGGCTGTGGCGTGGGTGTGGTTGTTCTTGCGATGCCGCAAGTGGCTTGCTGCTTTCGCGGTGCTGACCGCCTTCCCGCATCCATCCTTGTGACACATACACAACCGCACCCCACACTGATTTCGTGCGGATTCGAGGAGGGTGGTGCTCTCCTGATGCGTGTGCTTTGCGTTGTTCGTGTGCTCCCTCGTTGTCCTGGCGGTGCCACCTGCCCCTCCGGCTTTGTCCTTGGAACACACAACCGCACTGGTACTCTACCCCCGCCATCCTCCGGCTCTGTTCTGCCACGGCTTTGCCGGCCACAGCGACGGGCCAACGTGATCGGTTAAAATGCGTGCCTCCGGGATTGTATCGAGGGCATGGCCTGTCTTCGGCAACCAGGAAGCTTGAATGCGGATCAGGCACGACCCCGCAGATAGCATCAGCACCTTCAGGCCCACATGCATGCAGGTGGCGCTTGCGACGCTGTGCCTGCTGGCTCTCCCCGGGGTGGTCTCCGCCTCCGGCCGCAGCCTTCTGGACGCGGGCAACTGTGGAGGCCTCGGGGAGCCTTGCTGCACCCAGGGCGACAGCTTCTCATGCGATGCCGGCCTGAGGCTCCTCTGCGACACAGCCAGTACTGTAGATGCGGGCCCCACGTGCGTCTCTTGCGGCGGCGACGGCGAAACGCCCTGCGGTGCGACTCCCTGCCACAACCGTCACTCTACAGGTTTACTGGGAAGCCTGCAATCTGAGTGCTACTTCTGCGGCGGTGGTGTCACACCACAACGGTTGTAATGTTACGTCCAACGGTTGTGATGTTACGTCCACAGGTACATGCGGCGGTATCGCAATACGTAGTCAAAGTGTCGGGAATGAAACCGTTGTGCATTCTACATGGGTGTTGGTGGCCATGGATCACTCGAGGACTCTTCGTTTTCATTGTTTGAAAATGACGTTTTCAGTGACAAGGATTCCAGGCAACTGAACACGAACGAATTCTGATCATCCATGCTTGGCACAGCCGCCAAGCTCAGCAGAGCTACCTGCTTGATTCAACTTTCCAGCACTGACGCCGAACGGTGCTAGGTGCTTAATCCCCCTGGATGTCTCGCTGTCATAGAGAAATGATGAACAATGTGCTGCATTCCACCCACAGCGCATGTGCTGGTGCAGCAACTGGACCTCTGACAAGGCCTGCTGTGTGCTGCAGCTTCTGAGACAGGTTCCTGCGACGAAGACTTCACCCTTGCAGTCGAGCAGGTCAACGGCGTCATCTCCGCCATCTGCTTCAACTCCTCCAACCCAAGGCCCTGCAGCCTTCCAGGAGCTCCGTGCTGCACGCTGGCACTCCAATCGTCGCCTGTCTGCTTCGAAGGCACTGTCTGTGAAGCAAACCAACAATGTGGCTTGCAAGCGCTTGCATCAGCTGAGGGCGATCCGCCACCCCCACCACCAGCCCCTGCTGGCGACACACCCCCACCTCCAGTCCCTCCTGGCGACACTCCCCCACCACCGGTCCCTGCTGGCGACACCCCCCCACCACCGGTCCCTCCTGGTGACACTCCCCCACCACCGGTCCCTGCTGGCGACACCCCCCCACCACCGGTCCCGGCTGGCGACACACCCCCACCACCGGCCCCTCCTGGCGACACACCCCCACCACCAGCCCCTCCCGCCCCTCCCGGCGACACTCCCCCACCACCTGGCGACATCCCCCCACCGCCGGCCCCTCCCGGCGACACTCCCCCACCTCCTGGCGACACTCCACCACCACCGGCCCCTCCCGCCCCTCCCGGCGACACTCCCCCACCACCAGCCCCTGCCGGCGACACTCCCCCGCCACCAGTCCCTCCCGCCCCTCCCGGCGACACCCCCCCACCACCTGGCGACATCCCCCCACCACCAGCCCCTCCCGCCCCTCCCGCCCCTCCTGGCGACACTCCCCCACCACCGGCCCCTCCCGCCCCTCCCGGCGACACTCCCCCACCACCAGCCCCTGCCGGCGACACTCCCCCGCCACCAGTCCCTCCCGCCCCTCCCGGCGACACCCCCCCACCACCTGGCGACATCCCCCCACCACCAGCCCCTCCCGCCCCTCCCGCCCCTCCTGGCGACACTCCCCCACCACCTGGCGACATCCCCCCACCGGTACCACCGGCCCCTCCCGGCGACACTCCCCCACCACCGGCCCCTGCCGGCGACACTCCCCCACCACCAGTCCCTCCCGCCCCTCCCGGCGACACTCCCCCACCACCTGGCGACATCCCCCCACCACCGGCCCCTCCCGGCGACACACCCCCACCACCGGCCCCTCCCGGCGACACACCCCCACCACCGGCCCCTCCCGGCGACACACCCCCACCACCGGCCCCTCCCGGCGACACACCCCCACCACCGGCCCCTCCCGGCGACACTCCACCACCACCAGTCCCTCCCGCCCCTCCCGGCGACACTCCCCCACCACCCGGCGACATCCCCCCACCACCGGCCCCTCCCGGCGACACACCCCCACCACCGCCCCCTCCCGGCGACACACCCCCACCACCGGCCCCTCCCGGCGACACTCCACCACCACCAGTCCCTCCCGCCCCTCCCGGCGCCACTCCCCCACCACCCGGCGACATCCCCCCACCACCGGCCCCTCCCGGCGACACACCCCCACCACCGGCCCCTCCCGGCGACACACCCCCACCACCGGCCCCTCCCGGCGACACACCCCCACCACCGGCCCCTCCCGGCGATACACCCCCACCACCGGCCCCTCCCGGCGACACTCCACCACCACCAGTCCCTCCCGCCCCTCCCGGCGACACTCCCCCACCACCTGGCGACATCCCCCCACCACCGGCCCTTCCCGGCGACACACCCCCACCACCGGCACCTCCTGGCGATGTACCCCCACCGCCACCTCCTCCTGGCGACGCACCCCCCCCTCCACCTCCTCCTGGCGACACACCCCCACCTCCACCTCCTCCTGGCGACACACCCCCACCTCCACCTCCGCCCCCAACACCACCGTCTCCACCACTCCCGCCGAGGGATACCACTACACCGCCCGGACAAGTTCCCTCCCCTATCAGCGACATTCTTGCCAATGCCCCCCGGCGGGAAGACCCTACAGTCGCTGCGTTCTCGGACTGTGGAGAGCCCGGGCTGCCGTGCTGCATCATTGTCACTGATTTCTTTGCAATTGGCACCTGCTTCGGCACTAGCAACTGCGATACAGAGACTGCGAACCCTAGTTGCTTGTTTACGGATGTATGCGAAGGAGCCAGCACTGGTAGCACCTGCGTCACTCCCTTCTAGGCCAGGCTGGAGTGTCGTTACTGCCGCCCCTTGGCGCCAGCTGCGTCCGAGATATATGGAATTGGTATAGGTGTTATGATGGTATAATCGGATAGTAGTTATTTTGTCACAGTCCGACGCCCCGAGTGCTGTGTGCGGGCCTTCGGTCAGTGGGCTCATCGGGGCGGGCGGTTTTCTTGGATACGGACACTGTGATTATTGTAAATGTGAAATATATCATGTGCTCATGCTCGCTGAATCGTACGACGCACGCATGTGATCAACCTGTGTAGAGTGTGAGTGTATGCCCGTTGTAAGGCTCGGGCCCCGCTCCAACCTAGTTTTTCATCTGGTGAAACTATGTTGACTAGTACTCTTCACCAATCGGTCCCGGACATCATAACCGTGCTCGCGGGCCTGCTCTGCTTACGAGTGCCACCTGTAGTTGCGGCACATCGAACCCCGGGCCATGGTGTGGCCATGGTGTGGCACCTTACCGGCCGGTTTCATACTAGCTGGTGTTGCTCCTCCATCTTGTTGCATTCTACGTCACAAGTCAGAGTCTGTGACGGCATGTAGCGTGAACACCTGTTGATGACTGAATACATTCCCTGATGGATTTGTCAATGTCCCTATGAATGCTGCTATGTAAGCCTGCATACGTGCACACATGCAGGGGCTTGTGAACCTGGATGCCTGCGTTGTCTCTGATCGTGAAGACGCTTATGTAGTTTGTCATATGCGGTGCAGTTGCCCATAGTGGGCGTGCACGGAAATGGGTAATGAGTGAGTGGATGCACGAGTGATTTCGAGACACGGCTCCATACCCGGCCTCTGTCCTTTGCAACTACATGCATGAGTGTGCTGAAGCCGCCGCTTCGTGTTGAAAGTGCATGAAAGGCCATGGCCTGGCCACAACCACGGCACGCGGTGATCAAGTCTGTGATGTTGTTACGCAGATGCATGATGAGACACCCCATTGTAGCCTTTCTGTTCAACATGTCGAGAGCTTCACGGGCGGGTGATGGGGGCAATGGTGGCAATGGGGGTCGATGGGGGTCGAGAGAGTGTGATCGAAAGTCAGACATTACATCACTGTGATCCACCATCAGACATCGCATTGGGCTCGGTCATCAGCAGCTCACGGAGTGAGGGGGAACACACTTCCAGAAGAGGAGGGCAAGACATGCCAGGATACACCAGTCTGTGCCAGTCATGAGATGTGGAGTCCTACGGACATGAATTTCACTGAAGCCTTCATGTACTATGCACAGCGGCTGGAATATGCACACATGCCTACAAGTAGTGATGCCAGCTGTGGAGACCGCCAGCCAGCCAGGTGCCTACATGCCACAGGCAGCTTGAGTACTAGCTTATGCGTCCACTGCGGAATGATTTCTGCGGCAGTGACACAGCTGCCGAGAGGCTGGTACTCATGTGAATGCTGCGTTGTGGCAGGCTGGTTGGAACTGGAGCAACGGTCCCTGTGTAGCCACGCTCCTCTCAATCAGGCTCCATCTCCATGTATACTGTAGTATTCTACATGCAACAGACTCTCTCACCAGGAGGCCACGTATCAGCAAGCTTCTGCCGTTCACTGCATCAATGTGCATGCAAACTGTCCTACACCACCGGCCCCATTGAGAGCATCCACTGTGATGATCACAGTGTGATCATGATGCATAGTATCAGAGACACAGCTTCTATAGCTACCATCCCCCACAGGAACATCCACTGGCACGATCTTCGCTGCAATGGAAGTCTGCATATGTCTGTAGGCAGTAGAACTCGTGCCGCCCCTTTCCAAGTCTGCGCATGACGCTGACGCCGTGGAGCTGCCAGCTGCCTGGCACTCGTAAGACCAGTCTCCGCATGGCCCCGCCCGCGGTACCACATACTGAAGTTTCCTAGCCGCTTCTCATTGCAGCGTTTGCATGCAGGACGAAGCGCTGTGATGGTCAACCACAGGTTGTATAGCGTCGCGACAGCGGCTGGGCGAAGATAAAACATAGCCGAGTGCACCCGACCGCTTGACAGCCACCTTGATTACAGTACCACCGTATGTCTATTGTACTGCATACGCTCGCAGATCGTTGCTCTTCGGGCCTGCATCCCTCGCAGCAGGCCTGCCCTCCGACAGGCGCTTCGTTGAGAACTGCTACTCAATACACAGTGTACAGGGACTACCGGTCCAGTTCTCAAGAAATAGATTCATTGGCTACCAGATGACGGACGTCTGCACGCTGTGATCGTCCGCCCAAGAAACACTGCTCGCACAGGCCAGCCCGAGTCCTGTACGGCACAGAACAGGACTCATGGTAAGATACCGTCAGGCTCATCTTTGTACCTCATACTTCATTTTGAGAAGCATTGTCCTGTAGGGCCCGGTGCATATGGTCATTCGACTCGTAAGCGTGTTTGCACGAGTCGCACCTACGCCACGGGACAGCAAACGTCTGCGGACGTTCTAGCTTGCTTCGCAGATGGACGTTTTGGCGCGAACGCGAGCGTGACATCTACACGCTGCCATCGACTTCTAACCACCATTGTGTATCTGTATTTCGCAACTAATCGAAGATGTTACTGGCACGGCAGGGAGTCCCACGCCCCCGCGCTCCATGTTTTCAAAGCATAAGAAGTGAAATTAATATGCCGCTGTATCAGAATATGTAGTTAAGCACATGCGTTAGCTTCGGCTTCTTCCAACCGCGCCCGAGCCAACCAGCTTGTTGCTGCTAGTGCTTTGCTGCTGCTCAGCGCCCATGGCATTGCCATTGTGGAACAGTTGCTCAAATGGGATTCAGCCTGCAGCATCGTGTGCCGTTGCCGTTTTGTGTCGAATTGACGTATGCATGTTCAACTGATTGCTCCGCGAGGCGGGGAGAGAGACTGAGCCCTCGGCAGCTTTGCTGCCACATGCCCGAATGAATTCGACAGCTGCGATGATGCAGCGTTCATCTAATTCTCAAAACAGATTGTGATGTTTCAGTGTGACCTAGCGGCATCAGCAGCAGCTGGTTAATACGAGTAGCCGCCTGGTCACTGCTCCAAGTGAAACAACTGTCGTGACTGAACAGTCCCAGGAGTGATGGTGGCCGTGACAGTGACAAAAGTTGGCAGACACCACTCTGATGCTGCTCAGCATTGACCGTCACTGAAGCCTTCTGCTGCCCTCACACAGAACTCGGTCGGGCTACACACTCCATACAAGAAGACTGTGCTCTGCCAAGGAAAACATGCTGCATATACACCGAAATTTACGGCATCGTCAACACCCACCCAGTGTACGGGTCAGAAAGTCTGAAGTTGTTGTATTCCATACAGCATCTTGGCTCCCTGCACAAGCCAATGGGCGAGCAAAGGGCTTCCTTCATCAGGTGGAAACAGACACATCTGCCCTCGCCCCCAGTCTCACAGCAGAGCTCACAGTGATCACGTAGCTGCTATCTGCTGCCTGCTGTATGTGCCCCAGCCCTAACGGACCCGTACCCGATGCGGGCATAGTCCTCCACCGCCATGCACACCAAGTGTAGCCCGACAGAAAACACAACACTGTCTTCACCCTCTTTCTCCTTCAAATCGGGGCTGTTTGTTGAAGCGCTCTGTACCGTTTCTTCGTGCTCCACCATACACTTCTCGTGTTACAACAGCACAAACTCGGCTGCATGATGCCCCTCTTTGAGTGCAGATGAGTGCAAACCTCGTGGCAATCACAATCATAGCGGCGACCTGCGGCCTGCTGCCAGCAGCAACGGGCACCCTCCCCCTAATCCCGCACAGCCGCAGCCTCACCGACGCCGCGGCGGACTGTGGCGGCGCGGAGTCCGCACCCTGTTGCCCCGGCCGCGACTGCCTCCGCCCCGACCTCACCTGCCGCGCCATCCCCACCGACACCTGCGTCTTCTGCGGCACCTTCGGCGTTCCGGTCTGCACCGACCCGACCGTCCCCCCCTGCGCGCCAGACCTCCTCCCCAGCGAGGGCAACGCCGAGGTCGACATCTGCCTGCCGCCGCCGAGGCCGCCGCCGGCACCGCCGCCGTGCGGCGGTGATTACGCGGAGTGCTGCGACGGCGACGCGTGTGACGACCCGACGCTCACGTGCGTCGACGGCAGGTGTGTTGGCTGCGGCGACCGGTACGATCCACCGTGCACGCACCCGGGAGTCGAGGAGTGTAATCGGCCGCTTACTATCGGAGACCTGGGGCAGTGCCAACAGAGTTTAGGGCGGCCGCCGCCGGGCCCGGACGTGCCGTGCGGCGGCGAGTTTGCGTTCTGCTGCGACGGCAGCGCATGCGATTCCGCGGATCTCGCGTGCGTCGAGGGGCGGTGCTACCCCTGCGGCACGCTCGGTCAGGTCGCGTGCGGCGCGGACTACGTCGAGGACCCCAACATCTACGCCAGCTGTTTCTTCTACCTGCAGCCCGACTACGATGATGGCCTGCGCTGCACGGAGCCGGCATGCGGCGGCGTGGTCGAGCTGTGCTGTGACCGCACGGCCTGTGATGGCGACCTCGTGTGCAACGAGCGGCTGTGCCGGCCGTGCGGGACGCTCGGGCAGGCCGCGTGCGACTACGGCGCCGATACCGAGTACCCGCCGGACCCCCCCGGTGTGAACGAGCCGTTCTGTGCAGATGACGGGCTTGCACCGGATGAGGACGGCGTTTGTGTGCAGCTGCCGTGCGGTGCGGACCGCGGGCCGTGCTGCGAAGAAGGCGGGGAGGCGTGTGAGGGGGACCTGACGTGCTTTATACCAGAGAGTGGTGGCATATGCGCGGACGTGTATAGCCGCGCATGCGGGTATGAGTATGCTCCGTGCTGCGGCGCGTCCGTATGTGAGCCCGGGCTTGGATGCAATGACAATTCGTGTACGTCCTGTGGAGCAGACGGCTACCAGGCGTGCACAGATGTGGGTTTCTTCCAGTGCGCCCCTGGGCTGTTCGTCAACGGTGAGGGTGTTTGTGTCGAAGCAGCAGGGCCACTGCCACCGCCGCCGCCGCCCCCTGGGCCGCCGGGCCCGAAGCCGTTCCCGAAGCCGTTCCCGCCACTGCTAGGGCCATGCGGGGGGAGGCTCGCGGAGTGCTGCGACGGCGGCGGCTGCAACTCGACAGATCTCGCGTGCCGCGCTGATCGGTGCCTGCCGTGCGGGGGGCCGGGGGCAGTTTGTGTGTCCGGTGGCTACAGGTGGTTCCAGTGAGGGCGGGGCGCCATGTAAGATGGGGCTGCAGGAGATATCTGGGGTATGCATCCCGGTGCCGTCGGCGCGGAAGCATCCAGCACGGCCATCCTTCATCTCTTTCGGAGGCGGCTCACGTGGTGGGAAAGGCGCCGCAGCAAAAGGATTCCAAAAACCCAAGGGAGAGGCCTCAACGTGATACGTAGCCTGCTGATGCTGTCCGGGTTTGTGGTTTTGGGGGTGTTTTTGAAAGCGGACAAATTGTCACTTTGCCACTTGAAGCATGGGAGCGCTTTCGGCAAGTACTGGCAATTTCATACGGCATGGGTTGGTGTATACTGCAAGCACCTGGCAATGTTTTTGACTGAAGGCTTGGCCAGGACACCACCACCAACGCGGGCGGGGCCGTTCCGACAAGCCTGAATCGATCGATTCTACAGCCACTTGAAGCAATATTATATTATTATATCAGTATGTATTATATATTATATTACTATATATGCTAATCATTACAGGCCAGGGCTGGGCATGTCAAGGCGTCCCACGATCCATGTGTGGTCCGGTCAAGCCGAACAACTTGCTGATACATGTTTTCTTTTGGCTCTTGATTTTTTTTACTGCACTGACGTGTCTAAGAGTCCTGCGTGCGCCCAGTGGCGATGTACTTTTTACAACTTGAGTGGCAGGGCGGATTGCTGATGCAGCTGTATGGCGACGGATGCATGCACCTGGACCAGTTTTGAAACTTACGCACGCAACTAAATTGTAACTGCTTAAATGCCATGCACCCCAAAAGGTTCACTGAAGCAAGTGATGGCTGGCAGGGTAATCAATATGTGTGATGCCAACACCAGACAGCCAGCTACCAGGCAGCCAGGTGAGCAGGGCTCACAGGTACTGTCCTTGTGTCCACTGCACAAATACTTATCACCAGGACATCCACCAGCACAGCTGCCACACAGGCTGCTGCTGTTGTGTATCCTGTGCTGTGTCTGGCCACTGCAGCTGAGGTGCGCTGAATGTGTGATACTGAGGGCTCCAGCTGGAGCTACTCCATGCAAAATAATCTCCCACCAGCAGTCCACATGCCTGAAACCTCCTGCCCTGCACTGCACCACTGTCTGGGGGTGTACTTGGTCTGCTTGCTTCTTTCGCGGGCGGTCGCCTCCCCGTTCCTGGGTAAAACAACGGGGTCGCCTCCCCTAACACACTGTCCTCACCACCTTTGTCCTCACCGCGCATGCAAACTGCCTGAGCAACATAGCTAGGCTGGTTGCATGCTCTGAGCGCATTTTCGATGATCAAAGAGCACAGTGTCGTGTGAAATAGAGTCCACAGCATGCCATCCACTCCACAGTTGGACAATTGTGTTCCGGAAACAGGAAACAGACGGGGTCTATTGCCCGGTGGTGATGTTGAGTGCATGAATTCAGTTCATACGATTCAGTTAATGCATTATGTGGATCCTCGTATTGATGTTCTGTGGTTGCAAAGCATTGTCACATCTGGTGGAGCTCTGCCATGCAGTGTCCCAAGCTGCAGAAACTCGTTCCGGTGTTGAGCATCAACAACATTTACCATAACACATTACTACGTCAACATGGACTTGACTGCAATCGCCTGCATATGAATGCGATGGGACGCGTACCCTCCCAAGCCTGCCCATTTTGTTGTCGTCTTTGGGGCTGGCCTGGCATTCCTGGCACTAGCAAGACGACCCTGGGCACGGTCCCGCCAGCGGTACTACACAGTGAGTTATGAAATGATCTCGGATTGTACCTGTTGCATGCAGGACGGAGTACTGCGATGGTCGTCCAACACACTGTATGACTTCAAGAAGCTGCTGGGCGAAGACAACACATAGCTCAGTGCACCGGATCTGGGCTTCTAGCATCCAAGCTAGATGGAATACTATTGGAGGTCAGTTGCACTGCATTTCGTCGCAAACGCTGCTCTTCGGGCCGGCAGTACTCACATCAGGCCTGCGCTCTCTGACAACCGCTTTGCTGAGCACTACCACTTGGAAAAAAATGGAAAAAGATAGACAGAGACGTGGCAGTCTACATTGGAAGGTTAAAATATTTCTGGAGCTACCGGACGATCGACGTCTGCACGCTGTAAACGTGCGCCCCCGAGAAGCCGTGCTCGCGCAGGCCAGCCCGGGCCGTGCCAAGGACGTAACAGTAGCCACAGCAAGGATTCCTCGGTGTCAGCAGGTCTTACAAATTCAAGCCGGGAAGCCTTGTCCTTTCGGCCCCGGTGCTTCTTACAAATTGACTCATGAGCGTGTTTCCTGGAGCTGCACCTGCGCCACGAGACTGCAACCGCCTGCGCACGATCAAGCTTGCCTGGCAGATGGAGGGGATGGATCGAGTGTGAGCGCTAGATCTACGTATTGTACCGTCGTCTTACCGTCGTCGTGCACCTGAAACACCTGGATCCCGGCACGCGATCGAAGAATTCCAGGAACGGCAAGGAACCTACCTGACTCGCGCCCTCGCGCACGAAGATACAAAAGCGGAATACCTGGAGTTACAATATCAATGTCGCTGTAACAGCACCTGTAATTAGCTTTATAGCACGTCACGCACACATTAATCGCGCGCGAGCAAAGCAGTTTGTTGCTGCACAGCATACATGGCACCATTGCTGTGGTAGTGCAGTTGCTCTGAATTCAGCCAGAAGCAGTGTGCTGTATTGTTCTTTTTTGGTGAGCTGCAGCATGCATGCTCAACTGCTTGCTGCACAAGACAGAGTGACAGAGCCTTGTGCCGCTGCGCTGGTATCTTCCCCGAAGAGATTCGCCGGCTGCTGTAATGCAGCTTGCTTGTAGTGCTTGTCTGCTGGATTTTTTATTGCAGCGTGACATTGAAGCAGCAGCAGCAGCTGGTCACTGCTCCAAGTATTCACTCTTTGGTGACCATCCCAGGAGTAAAGGCGGCGGTGACAGCGACAATACGAGACAGGCGACACACTAGTGCTGCTGAGCATCAACATCGACCATCGCTGAATCTTTCTGCTGCCTGCGCACAGACTTTTCTGGTGGCAGCTCTTGCCTGCACAGCATACTCCGTAGATGAGGGGCATGCATTCACAAGGAACACATGCTGCACTTGCCACAGGTTTTGGAAGCCCTGTAGATTCCAGTGCGGTGGGATGGTGATTTGTCTTACATTGCATTCGAAGTTTGGCGCAAGCCGACGGGGGTGCAAAGGACTCACTGCCAGATAAACTTCCCCCGCCCTCGTTCCCCAGTCTTACATTGACAGAGCGACCCCTGGTTGACATACCTGCTGTCATTGTCCTTGCTGCCTTTGTCCTTGTAACATACCTGCTGTGCACTACATGCTGTGTGTACCTCTGCCCTGGCTAAGCGACGCCCAGCGCAGCCATGCTCTACTGTCATCACGCGCACACATTCCATCGCTTCTCATGCACACAGAACACAAATCACTGTCGCCACCCTGCCTCACGTTCGAGTCAGTGTTGCTGGTGGCAGTTGCAGTGTAGTGAAGATTGCCATATACCAGCTAGAATGGTCCGTGTACAGATACGTATCTTGCTCCATAATCCGCATCTTGCAATGCAACGTTCGGTCACCATACAGCAATTTCCGGGCTGTCATCCAGAAAGCAGACCTAAACAATTTGTAACAAATTGTAATTTGCGGCCGGGCCTGACGACCTGATGCTGAATTGCAGATGTGCGCTCCTCTCACGGCACTCACCGTCGCAGCCTGCACCCTGCTGCCAGCAGCCACTGCCACCCCCGGCCCGCCTCCACACAGCCGCAGCCTCACCGACGCCCCCACGGACTGCGCGGCGCCGCCGAGTTCGCGCCCTGCTGCCCCAGCTTCGTCTGCCTCCGCCCCGACCTGACCTGCCGTCCTGTCCCAACTGTCACACGCGTCCCCTGCGGCACCCTCCGCGTCCCCTGCGGCACCCTCCGCGTCCCCTGCGGCACCCTCCGCGTCCCCTGCGGCACCCTCCGCGTCCCCTGCGGCACCCTCCGCGTCCCCTGCGGCACCCTCCGCGTCCCCTGCGGCACCCTCCGCGTCCCCTGCGGCACCCTCCGCGCCCCCGCCTGCACCGACCCGGCCGTCCCCGCCTGCGCCCGGGGCCTCGTGCGGAGGGGCGCCGCCGGGGAGTTCAACTACTGCCTGCCTCCGACTCCGCCGCCACCATGCGGCGGTAATGATGTGATGTGCTGTGACGGAGACATTTGCTTGGACACGGTTCTCATGTGTGTTGACGGCACGTGTGTCACGTGCGGGGATCATTATCATGGCGAGCCGCTATGCATGGAGCCCGCCGTGTAGGTATGCACTCGGCTGTTTATCATAGGTGACCTGGGGATGTGTCAGATGGGGTTTGGTCGACCGGCACCGGGGCTGGACGTGCCGTACGGCGGGGACTTCACAAAGTTTGCAGCCAGCTGCGACGGTTGCCAGATCGGTTGCCAGACGGATCGGAAGCATCCTCGAGGGGGTGGGGCGGGGGGGGGGGGGGGAGGCTGTGCTAGGCGGCAGGTGCTGGAAGCAAAGGAAAATGCTGCAAAGACTGCATGTGAGACGTACATGCTGCATCGCAGGGGCCAGTTAGGGTCGTACTGCAGTAGGGCGAATTGTCATTTTGTTGAGTGATGAATGGCAGCGTTGTTTGACATATCATGTTGGGGAGTGTTGTCATTAGCTTTGCCTGGGCTGCCACCCCATCAATGGCAGGGGCACTCTGACTGTGGGCACTGTATCTTTCTGTGCTCGGCTACCGCTGCACTTGATGTCACCCTGTGCGTGGGGGCATGGGCACCAGGAAGGTGGGGACACCATGGACGGGGGGATCGCCACATGTCCCGGATTTCGGAGTTATCCATGGATTTCGGAGTTGTCAATGGATACGGCTATGTACTCATGCGGCTCGCTGCCCGGCCTCTGTCCTTTGTAACTACATACATGGGGGCGTGTGACAGGTGAACCGTGCTTTGTTTATGATGAATGCTCTGCGCCGGTTGAGCGTGGCGTTGTGCAAGGGGAATGCTCTTGTGCTCCGTGCGGGGCTTCAATCTTTGGCTGGCATCACCGGCCGGGCTGTGATACGTGCTCGTACCCGGCCCACTACCACGACTGCGTGAGTGGATTTGCGTGTGTATTTCTGGCAATGGCTCGATGCCCGGCCTCTGTCCTTTGTAACTACATGGGGGCGCCTCATATGGGGGGGCACATGAAGGCGAGCCCCGCAAGGCGCAGTCATGATGCAGTCATGATGCAGTGCGGATTATTTAGGTATGCTGTACGTGTGAGGTAATGTCCGGTTTCAGTGCGGCGGCGGTGCCCTGTGCCGCTTCAGCAGCGCACTGGCCGGGATTGCTCTTTGCTGTTTGCGGCTGGCGTTGGAGTGGGCTAGCTGGTGCTGCAAGCCCATTTGTTGGCTTGGCTTTTGTGGAGATTAGTTGCCAGGTGCATTGGGTACGACGTGTGAGGAAAGGTTGGAATGTCTTTGCTCCTGTCCTGCACCAGTGTACATAGTTCATGTCTGGAAATCAGCTGACTCTATTTTTGATTGATGATGCTGTGTTACAAGGACAAAGGCAGCAAGGCGGGCAGCACCGCGAAAGAAGAAAACAGATTGATGATGCTGTGTGCACACGTGGTGTTACCTGCCTCTCGGGTTGTGTCCTTGTACAACCTGCTATTTGGAAGGCTGTGTCTCTGGCCGCCACTGCTGGGCTGGTGCCATGGTCTGGAACATCCAGGTTGCAGCCGAATCAATCTGTGCAGAACATACACTAGAGTCATGTCTAAGCAGCAGTTGTCAGTGGTCAGATGAGTTCCTGCAGGCTTTGTGCCACAGACATGTTCACCAACTGGCTCAAAGACAGGCCCCATGCAAACTGTGAATGCTCGTAGTGCTGTGATGTCAAGGCCTGGGCCTGGCCAGAATAATGCATTTGCGTCGCGACACAGAGCCCGAAGATGCTAGACTCCCCTGTACTGTTACCGGAAGGAGCTTGGCTACAGCAAATGCACAGCTGGCAGGCTATGCAATATGTGTTGGAGATCCACACACAACGTTGTGAAGCTATGGTCGTGCTTGCGGTCGTCTGTGTGGGGAATAGCGCCTTCCCAGGTCAGCCCGTAATGCCCGTGCTGTGCAGCTGCCCGCGCCAGGCGGTGCCTGATACTCGTAAGACAAAACACCACGCGAGCCCCTCTCGACACAGCGCAGACAACATGACGATGCTCGTCGAACCGGGTGAGTATGTCGATGAAGTACTGCCACGGTCTTCCGGAGCGGTAATGAAACGCGCCCTTGCCTGGCCCCGACAAGAACGGGCTTCGCCTAGTGCTCTCTACCAGTCCAGCAGCTGCCCTAGTCAAGACTATACATGCTCGGGGAAATACCTGGTCTGATACAACTCGGAAGATCACACGGCGCTACTCTTCCGGCCTGTACTGCCGGAGGAAGGCCAATCGCTGACTGTCGAGAAGCATATGCCAACGTCAATTCAAGGATGGCCATGTCAACTATAACAGAGTCAAGTTGTTTTATGGTTTGATGCCAATATCCCGTCCCCAGGGAATCAGCCCTCGCGCAAGCCAGCCCACATCGATATCCTGAAGTGGCGACACAGTACTTCGAAACATCAGTGAGCTGCCTCTCGCAATGTCTTTTCCGTTTGTTTCAGGGCGATGATTTTGTCCCTTCACTTTATTGACAGTTGCACAAGTGTTGCGGGAACTGCACCTGTTGCGGTAGCTGCACCTGCGCCACAACACTACGACCGTCTGCGCATTCACTAGCTTGCTTCGCACCTCGTACGGCTGTAGCGATCGCACCTTCCGGCTACCAGGCAAGCCTTGACTACATCCGGAGATCGTCCGGGAGTGGAACCAATCAGCACAGTGCCTTGGCTCCTTGGCTATCATTCGCAGATCAGTCAGTGCCAGGTGGCCGTGCCATTCTGAACACAACCCCGCCTGCATCACTGCGATCTGCTCTCACTGTGTTACAAGGCCAAAGCTCTTGCTGTGTGTCGCGGCATGGCGACTGGGCTGCGAGAAGTCCACAAGTTTTGCTTCTTCAATGCCAGAAGAAGCAAAACATGCTGAGCTTCACAGACAGATGATGCAGCGGCCCATGAGATATCCCACCAGGTGTCCTTCGTGCCAAATTGTTTGTTTACTGAAACTGCATCCCAACACTCCAGTCCTCCAAGTACTAGTCCAGGCACTTCAACAGCTTGACATCCCATGAGCGAGGTCCACAGTAACAATGAGACATGAAACAACAGCAGAAGCTCTGACCTATAGCTAATGTCAGCCTGAACGTTGACCAATTGCAAAGCTGCGACATATACGCAGGAGTTCACTGGACTAAGTACAGCCTTGCGGCAACGTAGCAATTGCCTGCACGTTGCAACACAGACTCATTGGCAAGCGTCTCAACAAATGGTGTGTTCTTGACGCGGCTGTATACACATGCCCATGGCATTAATTTTTTTCCTGCTTCCTGCTTTCGCGGTGCTGGCCGCCTCGCCACCTTTGTCCAAACACATACCAATGAACATTGCAAGATCAGCCCGTACTTGGGACTAGCACGCACAAGCTCCAACCCCCACTCCCCCCACCGTGCAGCAAGACGGAGGCGTGGCAATTATGATCTTTTTCAACATCCCAGGCCTGTGGATTGCTGACCACCTTCGACCTGCAGCATGCATGCAACGCCCAACCTGACCCCTACATTCACTCCACTACGCGTCGTCCCCACCGGCGTTGCCTGCGCCGTCGACTGTTCATCATCGTAGCTCAACTCCAACCGCCATTCAAGTCAAATTCGCATGCAGATGGCGAAGGGCACCCCGCTTCTGCGCGCCGACCTGCTGGCTTCCGCCACCGCGATGGCAGTCTGCGCCTTCATCATGGTGCCTGCCGCGATCGCCACCCCCCTCCCCAGCGCCACACGGGCGCAGCCTCACCGACGCGTCCTGCGGCGGCGCCGGCCAATTCTCCGAGTGCTGCCCCGGCGACATCTGCAACGTCGCGACGCTCGCGTGCTTCCAGGGCAGCTGCATCCCCTGCGGCGGACTCGACGACCCCTGCTGTGCAAACCACACCTGCCGATCGGACGGCCCGTTCCGCATCTGCATTGACGACACCTGCAAGCCCTGCGGCATCGCCGGTATGCCCGTGTGCACCGCCCCCGGGGCCGACGCGTGCGAGCAGAACCTCACCCCCAGCGACCCCGACCCCGAAATCGCCATCTGCTTGGCGCCGCCGCCACCACCGTGCGGCGGCGAGGCCGGGGCGTGCTGCGACGGCGACGTGTGCGGCGACCCGGCACTAATCTGCTACGAAGGCACATGCGTCGGCTGCGGCGGCGTGTACGAGGCCTGCTGCGAAGAGGAGCGCACCTGCGACGGCCCGGACCTCATCTAGGGGCAGATCTGCCCCGACTACGGCTACAACGACGCATGAATCCGCTGCGGCATCTTGAATGTATCCGTCTGTACCGCCCCGGGGCTCCCCCCGTGCCAGCCGGGCGCCATCCCGAGCGACCCCGACCCCGAGGTCGCCGTCTGCATACAGGCGCCGCCGCCGCCGCCGCCGCCGCCGCCGCCGTGCGGCGCCGAGGATGAAGAGTGCTGCGATGACGATGTCTGTGACGACGCGACGCTTGCGTGCGACGATGGCACGTGTGTCTCGTGTGGCGCCAGATACGAGGCGCCGTGCACGGACCCTGGTGTCGATGACTGCACCCCGCCGCTGACAGTGGGCGGCAGCGAGGGGCGGGGCGGGCTGTTCCTCCCGCCCCCCCCCGGGCCGGACGTGCCGTGCGGCAGCGAGTACGCATTCTGCTGCGACGGCGGCACGTGCAATTCCGCAGCTCTCGCGTGTGCCCAGGGCCGGTGCTACCCCTGCGGCACGCTCGGGCAGACGGCCTGTTTCGCTGAGTACGCCGACAACCCTGACATCTCCCCCTTCTGCTTCTTCAATCTTGAGGTGGACAGTGGCGATGGGATCACGTGCGTGGAGCGGGTGTGCGGCGGATATTACGAGCTGTGTTGCGACCGCACGGACTGTGAAGCAGAACTCGTGTGCAGCAGGATGTTGTGTCGTCCGTGCGGGGCACGCGATCAGATCGCGTGCGGGATTGACACCGACTATGGCCCCTTCTGCCCGATCGACGGACTAGTACCGGATGCAGACGGCGTGTGTGCGCAGCTGCCCTGCGGAGCCGAGCGCGGGCTGTGCTGTGACGGCGGCGGGGAGGCGTGCGAGGGGGGGCTGACATGCATAATACCGGAGCGGGGCGGGATCTGTGCGGAAGCGTACGATCGCGCCGTGGGAGGCTGTGGCTACGAGGGGTTCGAGTGCTGCGGGGGCTAGGTGTGTGTCCCCGGTCTCGGATGCAGCGACAATTATTGCGCATCGTGTGGCGCGGAAGACTACGGGGCGTGCACTGATATAGGGAGATTTCAGTGCGTCCCGGGTTTGGTCGTGGATGGCGGGGGTGTTTGTTCCGAGGCGGCGGGGCCGCAGCCGCCGCCGCCGCCGCCGCCCCTGCCCGTGCCGGGCCCGAAGCCGCTCGTGATCGAGTATCCGCCGCCGCTGCTGCGGCCGTGCGGAGGGAAGCTGGCGGACTGCTGTGACGGCGGCGGCTGCAACTCGGCGGAGCTTGCGTGCCGAGCCGGCCGGTGCCTGCCCTGCGGCGGCCGCGGCGAGGTTGTGTGTCCGGTGGCTACAGGTGGGTCTGGTGCAGACGGGGTGGCATGTCGGGAGGGGCTGGAGGAGGTTTCCGGGGTCTGCATTCCGGCGCCGCCGGACCGGAAGCATCTCGAACTACCAAGGTCCATCGCATTTGGTGGGGGTCGCGATGGCGAGAGGGGCACGGCTAAGCAGCGATTCCAGACAGCCAAGGACGAGGCCACACAGGCTGCAGTCGCCATGTAGCTGCCGTCTCGTGGTGTGGTGATGACAAAAAACTGATTGCGGGTGAAACATCAGCATATTCGAGTGTTGTGCCGAATATATTTCGGAAATTGGGCACGCCTGTGGACCCCTCCAGATTTGCCTGCAAGGCTCTTAGGGCTGGACTACAGTGTTCTGATTAGCTAATCATCGCGTGGAAGAGGCGCACCTGGCGATGGCTTGCCCATGATCTGTGCAGGGGGCTCTTGAGACAGCCAGATGTTTCACATGTGCACCTACAAGTTCGTTTGTGGTCTCTGTGTTATATAGAGGCGCCCTGATGTTGAGGAATTGTTTCACTACTTCCGGTGTAAGTGACAGCATGTGCTGCGCCAGGCATCACTGCAGCATATGCATGGGCAACTGCAGCCTTGCTTGCTGGATGGGCAACTGCAGGTGATCTCCTATAACTCATTGCGCCGGACATCACACCCGATCTGCAGTATCTCACCAGAGACAAGGAGTTGCTGGTACCGTTGTGTATCTAGTGCTCCTGCTTGCTGCTAGTGCTCCTGCTTGCTGTAAGCTTAGCTGTGTGCATCGCTGTGTGCTTGCAAACAAGTAGAACTTGCAGACACCAAGGTCAATGCACATGGCCGGCTGTCAGGACAGTGCATGGCTGATGGCAGTGATCTGAGCATCAAAGCAGTCGACCAGGCCTGTTGATTCGGCCAGGCTGGTCGGTCAGGCTGGTTGACCAGGCTGGTCACACGTGTGGTCTACCAGCCTGGTTGTCAGGGACACAGTTGGGTGACCTCCAAATCAGGCATTTTGTCAAAAAACAGGCTCTGCACGTACGCCCACCCATATTTGCGGAATATGCTATCGATAATCTGCCCTGAGCTGCGTTCGAGAGCACTCCAGGCCAGGTGTTGCATTGCACTGCAGAGTTGTGTTGGAGCTATCAAAACAGCACATTCGGCCAGCGAAAAGGTTGTGCCCGAACAAAGCAGTTCCAGATACTGCATTACTCCATCTTGCAGGTCAGGCTGCTGTCTCGAGATACGCCGCAGGGATTCCACGATGTAGTCACATTGCTGTGCCTGGACCCTGGAAGCAGATGGCAAATTGCTTCACAAATTAAAAAAAATGCGCTCAGACCACATTTAACAGCGTCGTACATTTGATTTTGACGTTGTTGCGCTTTGTACACATGACGGCCTTTCTATTGGCGTGACCTGCGAGAGCAAGGACCGTCGTGCAAAGGATTACAGGCGCTCACGCCATGACGCATCCATACACACCACATCACAATGTGGCCCGTGTTTCTGGGATGTTACAGTGACTACACACCAGTCGCTGTTGATCGGCTTGTAGCTGGAGCCGGCCATCTGAACATATCAGTATGGCGCGGTCGCCAGGCACCTAGTTGCTTCTGCTAGTACCTTTAAAAATTGTCAATACCGCACTCAAGGGGTTTCAAGTTGCAATGGAGGATCAGTCAGTCGGGGCTTTGATGCAAACCACGGCCATGGTGGGGCGTTCTGCGGTATGCATCAGCTCCCACATCATGCCATCACTAACATACCATTTGAATCGTCCCTATTCATCAGACTTGGGCATGGATGCTCCAAAGCGTTAGGCCGTGCGACTGGCGTCATGTGTGCACGCCAGCATCGACATCGCTGTGCGTGGAAGGGCTCTCCATGCAAGTCACGCAGCTCCTGCAAGCGCTAAGCTGATATGCATAACAGTCTTGCAGTAGTACAGCACATCGATTGTCATGGCCCGGAGCCAAGGCAGAGCTAGCGTCTCGCGTGGTAGTGTGGCGATCTGCAACAATAGCGATCACGGGGCATCTTCCCCATGTCGGAGCTGATACGTAGTCTCTGTTTTGTTTTTTTTTACCCTTGTTTAACGCTACACCCACCGGATGTCCATACACGGTTAAATCAAGCTCACGAGCTTTGAGTGTTCGAAGAGGTCCCAATGAGCGGTCTCGGAAAGTGCATGCGTGCACGTCGTCGTTGGTGTAATATGAGATAGATTCACAAACAGAGCTAGTTCGGGACAGCTGCAGAGTCTAGCCCGGAAGCAGGCCTGTGTTGTGTGGTATCGTGGACAGAACTGGTGGGTCACATAGTTCGGTTGCACCTGCTGTCCACGAGTAGCCTGCATGCAGCTGCATACGCCCCAGGTTGCAGCGTATTTCTCGCTATCTGCTTTTTGCTGATGTTCACTCATTTCCGGGGTCGGGCTGGCCTTCTGTGTTCCTCCTGACACTTCAGCTGTGAGTAAGAAGCCACAAAGCAGGGAATCTCAAGCATTCAGCTGATCCCTACACCGAGACACACCCCCATTCCACTCTGTACAAGCACACTCGATATCCTCCAGGACTGAGACTCTGCACTCACTGCACAGCTTCTCACACACAGACACATCTACAGCTGCTACACCTGGCGCACTTCATTGAGCATTATGCACCACAGCTGATCTTTCGCGCCCCTGCTCAAGCCCAAACAACATGCGCACCGTCCAGGCTCTCCAGGTACCTCCTCCCACACCAGTGCCTTCACCAACCCCCTCATGCAGGCCTTTTGCGTGGCGTTGGCATGCCTACTGATCATGCCCAGCAGCACCATGGCACAGCTCGCCCCGACCTGTGGCCAGGAGGGCCAATCATGCTGCCCCCCCGGCCCCGACGCCACCATCCTCCCTTGTGGCGGCCGCGACCCCGCCGCTTTCGGCTTCCTCGAGTGTGTCGACGACATCTGCGCCCCCTGCGGCGCCCGCAATGAGCCCGCCTGCGAAACCCTCGACGGCGTCCCCTGCGAAATCATCGCGCCGCTCGACTCCGCGTTCCCGAACGACGCCGGCATCTGTGAACCCTGCGGTCGCGCCTTCGAGCCCCCCTGCCCACGGCCCGTGCCGTGCGGCAGCGGCTTCCTCGACCCGATCGGCGTCTGCGCGTTTGCCGAGTGCGGTGTGCCAGGGAACACATGCTGCCCCTCGATCCCCTGCGGCACCGAGACCGATGGCGACACAGGCGTCGTGTCGCTGTTTGCCTGCCAGAGCGGCATCTGTGCGCCCTGCGGCGCGGCGGGGCAGCCGGAGTGTGCTGATGCCGACGGCCCTATGGGCATGTATGGCGAATAGGACGGGCTGATCCCACATCCCCGTCCCCCGACGGGCCTGGGAGGATGCATCGCGCGCAGGGGGCTTGAGTGTAGCCCTGGGACCTGCAGGGAGCGTTCCCAGCTAGGGTGCATGTGACAGCTCAAGAGCTCATGCATGGCTGCTCCTGTTCAGGCTCACGGGCAGCTGTGGCTTCGGGGGTTTCTTGATGTTGCACTCCGCGCAACAGAGCAGTCGGAAGTATCTCGGCATACTGATAACCGGCGCCAGGGAGAGCTCGAGTGCGCACACTTGCCATAACCCAAACGTGCCACAACCCCCCTCGCGCGGTGCATGTGGCGCATTGGTCATCTGGAGGGCTTCTGCTGCTGTGGCATCGGGGTTCTGCGAGGTGATGCATGCGCCCGGTGCTGGACGTGGCTCTGCCGTGCACCTACCCAGCTGGCTACTAGTAGATGGGGCAAGACGCGTATGCTAGTGAAGGCGAGCAGCGTACGCCAGCAAGGCGCCTGCGTCGTTGTCCCGCAGCCTCAGGCTGCGGCTGAGCTACTGCTGCTTGTGGGCGATGCTAGCTAGCGTCGCGCTTGGCATGTGTTGGGGCATGGTTTGGCATTAAGTGCGATAGCACTGCAGTGCTGGTGTGTGAGGCTTTTTTCTGGTGCTTTTCATGACATGATTTCCTGGACATTTTGCAATGGCGTGCATGTATAGTATACTGTGTCATGCCGACGCCCGTGACAGCGGAGGTCTGCAACACGGGAAAGCTGTTGTTTGGACTTCATGAGTGGTCAATCTTGCAGCGCCCGTTGCCCACCTGAATGTTCATGCGGCATCGTGGGCGCCTGGAAGCACCAAATTTAAATTGCGGACTGCGCTCAACAGTCGAGCCAGCGCAACAGTTGCATGTGTTACACGAATAACGACGACGAAGCGGGTAGCACCGCGAAATTTCCTGCTTGCTGGTTTAAACCAGCAAGCAGGAAAAGAAAAAATTGCATATATACCTGTATGAAGTCAGATTGCAGCTGAAGGCAGCGCGCTCATTTGCCACGAACCCAGGTCGTGTAGGCTGCTTGACACTGTTCAACTCAAGCTGCCATTGCCATGGCGACAGTGCAGTAGGGCAGTCCAGCGGACATGGCTGTTGTGGCCTGGCTTCATCATCTCAGCAAAAGGAATACGAGTCGCGAGACGTTCCTACATCCTCCATCCGTCATCACCTGCAGCCCGTGCGAGATGGTCTCTGCCTGAGGGTCGCCACTGTTACGACCCCGCCTTGGATGGTGCAGATGTTTGGGGCGTAGTCCTTGCCCCATTCAACTGCGAGCAGCATGCAAGAAGCAGTGTCAGACAGACCTTCATCGACTTGGCGTCCAGGTCTGAGCATTCGCCTCGGAGTTGGTCACTCACCACAACCGCCACCGGCCGCAGCAACACCGGCCACAGCGGCACCGATCGCAGCGATGCCGTCCACAGCGGCACCGATCGCAGCGATGCCGTCCACAGCGGCACCGATCGCAGCGATGCCGGCCACAGCGTTTTTATGCCTCTGATCAGAGGCAATTGAGTGGCTGTTTGGCGGCAGGACCGCTTGCTTTCAAGTTGTCACCAGCAGCCGCTTCACGGCTGGCGACCCCTGCTTGTGAAACGCTCAGTCCCCCGTCCAACAGTGGGCCGTACGATGCGATCACCTAGTCACATCTATTCCCCCAAACGCCATCCATGATTACTGGACTCCATCGGATGACATACCAAATAAAAAAAATGCTGCGAGGCGACCCAGAACTGCTCCCCAACAGTGCATACGCCACCTGCAGCCCGCTGGTATCTCCGATGTATACCAGAGAATTCCCCTTAAGCTTCGATGCAACGAACAATCGTGTGCGTTGTTCCCAGGGACATTCTAGATCTGCCACCTACTAGGTCCCCCGCCCATTCTGCCATGCAGCGTACACCTGCACCATCAGCTCTTAATCCCCGGTGTGTGTATGGATATCTTCCGGAAGACACCCATGGAAGCATGCAGAAGGCGGGCGGCCGGACATATGTGGCCTGCCGCCCACGCCTGATGGCCAACACTTTGTACAAACTGACCAGCGAGCATGCATGCCCGCCAGTGCAGTATGCGGAGAGGAAGATGAGGGTACACGCCGAATTCGAATTAATCATCAGGAGATCAGGAGTACTCCGACACATTTCAAACAAAAAAAATAAAAAAGATGATTTTTTTTTTCAGGAGTACTCCCACACATTTCACACGGGAGCCTGCAACTGCTGGGAAGACCTTTAACCATTTTTTTTCAGAGTATGCAGTCAAGGTTTCTGTGTGAGCACTACTGCCATGGCAAAGTGGCCACTTCGGCATCACATGCATGCATTACACTGCAATGTACCTGTCAGGACTCCGCGCTGTGCAGATCCGATACATGTACACAGTGGCGACGTGTCTACTGCTACTGCCAGCCACATTCGCTTCACGAAGTCTCCTCCAGCCAGGCGCACCACAACCGTGCCCGCCGTCCCAGCTCCCCGATGCATCCGGGACATGCGTGGACGCCTGTGGCGTCGAGGGCGCCGCATGCTGCCCCCTCGACCTCTGCCGCCGCAACGGTCCAACTTTTCCCGGCGCAGCGGAGCTGGAGTGCACTGACGGCGTCTGTGTTGCCTGTGGTGCGCCTGGCTTGGCCCCATGCAACACAACCCCTCCATCGACACTCCGCCCGTGCACCTTCCAAGACGCAGTCATCGTGAACGGCCTGTGCACGGAACTCTCCTGCGGCCGCTCCGGCGAGCCAGTGTGTCCGGAGGGGTTCCTACAGACGGCGCCATCGCTCGCTGTGCCCCCCACCGCTGTGTGCGTGCGCGGCTTCACCGCAGAAGCAGGGTTCTGTGTGCCGATCGACAATGCCGTCTGCGGTGGACTCGACGATGCTTGCTGCCCCGGCGACGGCTGCGCGCTCCAAGGGCCTAACAACTGCCAGGGCGGCGTCTGCATCCGCTGCGGCGACCTCGGCCTGCCTCGATGCGACATACCCGGATCCTCGGGCTGCGGGCCGCTGCAGGTGGCCGATCAGGCTGACGTTTGTGCCAGCTGTGGAGTGGCCGGCGCGATCGGGTGCCCGCCGCAGACCGGCCTTGGGGACACCGACACCCCATGCGCCACCGGCCTCACCTTCCTGGATCCTTCGTCGGGGCTTTGCGCGTCCATCGACACGGCCGTGTGTGGGGGCGTTGGCGGCGCCTGCTGCCCCGGCGATGTGTGCGCAAGCGGCAGCGGTTCGGCTGAGTGCGTGAGCGGTTTGTGCGAGGTCTGCGGCGTCCGGGGTGGCTCTCCATGCACCACTCTCGGGGTGTTCTCTCAGTGCTCGCCGCTCTCCGCGCTGGCCGATAGCGTGTGCCAGCCGTGCGGCCTGGAGGGTGAGCCAGGATGCCCTGGTTCACCATTTCCATGTGAACCCCGATTAGCATCACAGCCACCACTTCGCCTGTCGCCGGCGGGTATATGCGCCGTGAGTGCCCCGCCTGCAATTCCGGGTCCGGGGGGCTTTCCAATTCCAGCTCCAAACCCGATCCCAGTCCCAGTTCCCGTTCCAAACCCGGTCCCGGTCCCGGTCCCGGACCCCGTCCCTGTCCCCATACCCGTGCCCGTGCCATCACCGCCGCCGTGGCCAGCTCCTGCAAACTGTGGCCGCAGGCTGCGGCAGTGCTGCCCCGGCAGCCTCTGCGGCAGCGGCCTGCGTTGCCGCTTCAATCGATGCTTCACAGACGTCGGCTCCAGGCTGCTATAGCTGCCGGGGTGGCACGCGTTGCAACAGAGTGGTGTTGCGGCGCGTTAGCCGCCGCTTGGCAGGGGCCAAGGTTCAGTCGCTCAGGCAGTGCACCAGTGTGCCGCTTGGTGCAGGATTGGTCGTCGGTGATGCTGTGTACATCTATCTAGCTAGATTGCGAGGCACTGTCGGAGCGTAGGGGTGTACGTTATCAATTGTACTGCCCACTGCTGCCCACCGGAAGCATTTCGTACAGCAGCGCAGGAATTCTGAAGACCTTTCCAGTGTGTAGAGAGGTCGCTGTGTTGACATCCCATGATGCTCAATATCTATCTAAGACCTCTGACGAGGCACCGTAAGGAGCCTATGCACACATGGCCGCTGGTGATGCTTGTCAAGATGTGAGGTATAAGCGCAGAGATACTGACTAAGGGTAGTCACTGAGATATTGTCGATCACTATAATGCAGCGAACCTGCCACTGCCGTTGGGCTGATCAGCCCAACGATCCGCTATATGTCGAAGACATGAATGGCTAGTCACTCTGACAACACTGGTCTCCTGACAACGCTTGTTCATACTTGAGTGCTTGTTCATTGTGGCTGGTACACATGTGGTCGATCTGCTGAGGCCTAATCGGTGCCATAGCAGCTGCGCCGCAAGTGCCTAGTGAACACATCTGTAGCAAGGATACAGGCCTAGGTGGCGAGGTGAAATAGGTGAAATCAGCAGGCTTTGGCAAAACCTGCTGAATGCACCCAAACGATGTTCGCACCTGGTAAACCCAAAACCCAAAACCCACGTGCACAAGTGCATCTGTTTAATTGAATTGAAAGTTCATTGGTTGTGGCAATCGATGCAAATCTCATATGTGCATGTATATGCACCGCCCTGAGCCCCCAGGGCCCATGTCTGAAAGACGTCTATCTTGTGTACATGCATGATGTCTTTTGCTTTGTTTATGAATAGATGTGCATGCAGCCAAGTGGCAGTGTATACAGCCAAAAGGCAGTGCATGCAGCCCCTTGGCACACACCTTGCAACCCCGTGCCAGGCGATGCACCCAATTGCAATGCCTTGCAATGCCTGCTCATGTAAACACAGTCAGTCCAGCAAAGGCCAGCAACAGTCACACATGTGTGTCAAGCACCATCCACATGCGCATGTGTTACAAGGACAAAGCAAGGCAGGTACCGCTACGGGCAACAACTAGGGGGACCATTCACCCACGCAATCAGCACCACGCAGCACACACCAACACACCCGCACAACGTCAGCACCCGCTGTGTGTTTCAAGAACAAAGCCGGAGGGGCAGGAAGCACCGCCAGGACAACGGGGGAACACATGCACCAGGAGAGCAACAGCCACCTCGAAGCCGCCTGAACTCAGGGCCAAGACACAACAAACACCTGTACACGGCACCCCGCCACAGCCCCACAGGAATCCACCAAACACGCACCCACACACCCCCCACCACACCAACACCAACACACGCGTCCCCGCTCAACCCCCCACCACATGCACCCCCACGGTCGCACGTAGCACCACTCCAACGTCCGCGCAGCCGCGGCGGCCCAAGCCGGCAGTCCGGCCGGCGCCGGCCCCATGCGCAAGCCGCCAAAAGGGCTTCCCCCCCCAGCCCCCCTGACCCCCACGCAACGCCCCAACCGCACCGCCCCCCCGCTGCTATCCCGCACAGGAATAGATCAGCCCAGAGCCTCGGCTGACGGAGCAACACGGCAGCTCCGTCAGCCACCGAACCGCTCAGGACAGTGCACGCCCAAGGCCCAGCACCCGCGCAAAACGTCAGGCAGGCGGCGCACGGCCCAGAAAGCGCCCGAGTTGAAGCCGCTGCCCGGCCAGCGAGGCAGGGGCGGAGTCGCCGGGGGCGGCTCGTCGCTCAGGCCGGAAGGCATGTGAGCGGCGACACGCCATCGCATGTGACAGCCAGTCCCGTCAAGAATGCCTTGCCCGCGTGGTGGGCCATCAGCAGGGCAGCGGCGTGAACCGGGCGCGCGACGGCGCGGCAGAGCGTCGTGGAGATGTCGGGCATCGCGTTCTCCAGGAAGCGCGCCCGCCCCTGCAGCCTGTTGACAAACACAAACGCAGCCGGGCCCATGCGCCCGTATGTTTCATGCGACAGCGGGACGAGGCTGGGCCCCCCAACACACGCGTGGCCAAACTTTTCGCGTATCCGCAGTTCGGCGGCCTCCGCCGAGGCGCCGTCGCGCAGCGTCGCAGCGCGAACGTCACAACCTTCAAGCGGGTGAGTAACACACACGTCGGCGATCACCGGGGCGCCCCGAATGAATGCAAGTATGTCGCCTCGCTGGGCGCCCATGCGTGACCTGGGGAGGGCGGCCGGTGGAGCGTCCTGCCCGGGGTTCGTGGGCGGCTGTCCGTCGCATGGCAGCCGAGCGGCCGTCAGCGCACAGGGGAGGTCCCCTGTGGCCGCAGCAGGGCCGGCTGGAGCCGGGGATGCCGGGAGCGGGCACGTCATCTCGGCATCATCCGTCGGCACGACGGCAGCTGCGTAGGTGGTGGGAGGGGGGACCTGGGTGCCAAGAGGGGTTGCGGACGCGGCCGCGGGCAGGGAGGCTGGGGGATCGGGAGGGGCTTCTGTAGAAGACGGTGGCAGCGGTGCCGTGGATCGCACAGCGGGCGACCCCGGAAGGGGAAGCTACGCGTGCTTATCTCGAGATGCACCCGCTGTGTGGCACCCAGTGGGACACCATCTGATCAGGAGTGCCAGTGGCTACAGGCGGTTGGAGTCATGAGGCATGCCGCATGCGGCGCGATCACAGCTGTCTAGAGCATGCGTTCAGAACTCAGCGCGCGCGCCGTTTTGAGCCTCATGGCGCGGACACATCGCGGCGCGTGCAAGACGTCGTCCGAAACAAGTTCACACTAGCGCTGCGAGACCCGTCATGCGGATGACACATGGAAGTGCGCTGTGATGACGCAAGAACTCTGTCATGCTGCCACCGAAGGCGAAGAGATGCACCGCACGCAGCACACAAAGGAGCGGTCATGCCCGGGGCACACTATAACTGTAATTATGGCTGAACTTGCGTGGGCGTTGGCACAAGTGAGCTGATGATGAGCACCCATTTAAAAGCGTCGTAGCAGATGGTTACGGTACCGAGGTGATTGCGCTCCGATGATCTTGCACTGAAGGATTGCAATTGACAGCCGTCCAGCCTGATGACGATATCATATCGCCGATTCTTCTGTTCTCGATATGGCATGATCTTCTGACCCAATATGAATCCTGCAGCTGCACTCCATCTCACGCAAGAATTGTGAGCCACAAATCCTAGACTATTTCACACCGCGGTCCACGTGACCAGGGCCGTGAAGAATTGGCAACTATGCAGCACGCCATTGCTTTTTAGTGTGCGAGGTGCGCCAATGGCGGCATCGGCAGGCGGATGATGGCGGGTCGGTTACGGAATTCGTACGAGATCTCTCAGCCGACGGCATCCGGAGTTCATGCCGATCTTCCTTGAAGGAATTCTGTTGTGGGAAATTGCTTATGAATGCGTGGCCGTAGCTGATCACGATTGCACACTATCATCGGGGACTGCTTTGCCGATCCGAAAAATGTCTTGGCGCATCCAGTTGAGGGCCACACGGTCATTCTCAAAAGCTTCACATTGCCATTTTCCAACTAAATCTACGGACTGTAGCAGCTACTGGCGTCCTGTTCCTCGCTCGCGCCAGGCTCGGTGTCTTGTTTATGGTCTCCTCGAGGATGAATGCTGTGTGACTGGCATGCACCACACCACTCAAGCCTGACGATTTGATTGAGACATTATCAATCACACCCACTGCCCGGTGAATTTGCTTCAAGGCTCCGCGGAGCACAGGCAGTGGCGTACGCGTACGCAGAACAATGCTCACCTCTGAAGCACCTCGTCGGAGAAGCCTGAGAGTGCGCCCACAGTGACCCGAATTCTCCGCTTGACGTATGATCAAACGTATGATCAGAAAGGCAGCGGGTTACCATGGTGTAGCTGATCTCTGGCCTTTGCGCATGTCTCGAAGGGGATCACATGCAGCGTGGGGTTTTCCGCTTGCCCTGTGTTCTATCCGATAGAACAGTGGAGTCCACACAGATGCCTGTCCATTTGTCCTTGTAAACACACGTAACAAACACTGTCACGCATATAGTGATACACAGTGCACTTTCGGTGTAGAATTATGCACGTAACACTTTGCACAACCCCATGCTGTGGTGTGTTGCTGTCACACAGCGTTCCCACAACTTGAGAATCGATTCCCTGTGGAGATACCTATCTCGCGACATGCCTCTACCTTTGCGACTTGATCCTGCCTTTACAGTCACCTCTGCTGCGTGCGATCCTGCTCTTGCTGCTCTTTTCCCAATATCTGGTGTATGCTGAGACTGGTGTGAACGAGGGTCACAGAGATGAGAGCCTGGCGACCAGGACGGTACCTCCTGTAGACACTCGCGTGCATGCGGAACGGCAGATCGCCCAGCGGAGGCCATGGCTGTACCCATTGAAGAGGCGCTGAGGCACCCACACCGTGCCTGCACCAATGCTCCTAAACATCCCCGGTCTGCCTGGGTGCACCGCGCACAGGCAGACCCCCGCTCCGCAGCAGCCTTCTCGCTGTGCACATGCTCCCTAGCCCCACTGGCGCGGAAAATCGCAACACCACCACGGCGCCGTTGTGGCATGAGTGGCTCCCCGGGGCCAGTCTGTGCGTTGTGCGGATCAATGCTGATGGATGTAGCGTCTCGTAGTGTGTCTTGGTGTGTGGGGTTGCAGAAATTTCAGGGCTGCCACACAGTTCTGAGACCTGGCTACACATAGTGACCAAGGACAGAGCCGTTATCTAGGACCTGGCTATGCTTCAATAATTATTACAATATATTTGGGAATGTCCTTGTGGACAGGCCCGATGACCCAGCACAGCTTGGTGCTCTGCTATGCAGTATTACATGTAATCATGCATACATACATACATACATGTTCTGCGCTCGTCTTGATCTGTTAACGTCTTGATCTGTTGAATCAGGAATTCCTGATTACAACTACATTTTGCAGGCCGCCCTTGCGGCAATAGTTCACGTGCTCCTCCCCGCCGCGCTCTCAGCGCGACACCTGCAGCAAGCTCCATGCGGCGGGCCAAACCAGCCGTGCTGCCCCGCAACAGGCTCACGAACTCCCAATCTCCCTCCTCCCCTTCCCCCCACGGCCGCTGTCCCCCCAGGCCAAGGCCAGCCCCCGCCGCCACGGCTCCCGCTCCCCGGCCCTGATGACTTGGACTTCTCCGCCTGCCGCCCAAGGCCGCCCCGCCCGCAAGCGAGCCGGGAACAGGAGTTCGGGTCGGTACAGTGCCTCGACAACATCTGCTCAGAGTGCGGGCGGCGGGGCGAGGTGGCCTGCTCCGTGCGCCCCTTCCCCCCGTGCGGCCCCTTTGACGCGCCCGATGCAGCCGGCACATGTGTGGAGTGCGGCGGGCTGCAGCAGCCGGGCTGCCTGACGACCACACCGTGCAAGCCCGGGCTGGTTGAGAACAGCTCAGGCGCCTGCGAGGAGATTGATGTGGCTGTGTGTGGGGGAGAGGGCCGCACATGCTGCCCCGGCAGAGCGTGCGATCGCACCACGGCAGAGCGTGCGAGCGCACCACGGCAGAGCGTGCGATCGCACCACGCTCCCCGGCAGAGCGTGCGAGCGCACCACGGCAGAGCGTGCGATCGCACCACGCTCCCCGGCAGAGCGTGCGATCGCACCACGCTCCCCGGCAGAGCGTGCGAGCGCACCACGGCAGAGCGTGCGAGCGCACCACGCTCCCCGGCAGAGCGTGCGAGCGCACCACGCGCGGCCGCGCAACTGAATGCCAGAACGGCATCTGCCTTGCATGCGGAACGAGGGGGCTGCCTGCGTGCTTCGCCTCCCTCATCCCCGCTTGCGGTCCCAACGAGTTCATAGATGAGCTAGGCACTTGCACCGTCTGCGGTGTTTCCGGGACGGTTCCGTGTCCGCCGGAGAGCAGAGTTGGCGGGCCCGCATGCAGTAGAGGCCTGCTTGAAAGCGATGCTGGAGTGTGCGAAAAGGTCGACCCTGCCCTTTGTGGCGGGGTCGGCGACACATGCTGCGAGGGCAACGTGTGCGCGCAAATCATGTCCGATTCCAACGAGACCGAGATCGCGGAGTGTTTGGACAATGTCTGCGTTGCGTGCGGCAACCGCGATCAGCCGGCCTGCGTGACCCTCCCCGGCTTATCCTGTGATCAGCAGTCTGCCTTGAACGCCGGTGTGTGCGAGCCATGCGGCCGGGAGGGGGAGCAGGGGTGCCCGCGCATCGACCCCTGCAACTCAGGCCTTGTCCTCGATGCATTAGATACATGTATTCCCGGAGCAGCCGACCCGCCTGCGTCGCCACCACCGCCACAGCCCAGCCCCAGCCCTGCACCAACACCGCCGCGGACCGCGCCGCGAGCCCCGCCGATGCCCCCGCGTCCAGCACTCAAGCCGCCACGCTCCCATCCGCCGTCTCCTCCGCCACCTCCACCGCCGCCGCCAGTATCACCGCCGCCGCCGCCTCCAGCAGCCGCGCCATCGCAGCAGTGTGGGCTGAAGCTGAGGGACTGCTGCCCTGAGGCTGGGACTCGGGCAGGGGCCAACGGTGCAGGGGGCACTTGTGGCGAAGGCCTGCGCTGCTTCATCGGCCGCTGCTTCCCAGAATTCTCCCGATCTCGGCACTAGTGAGGCACTGGTAGTCACAGAAGGCGGATACCTGTTCTCTCAGAACAATGTTCTGGCTTGGGTGTGAGGAAGCTACCAGTGTCTCTGTGTAGTGTGTAAACATGTCCCCAAACGTACTCCCGGCTCGGCAAGATGGGACTCGCATGCCTTGCATCAACTGCATACTTTGCCCATGCCAGATGTCAAGGCCCGAATGTGTACACTGTGCAGGCAGTGCCGCATGGGTATGCGATGCCCCCTGTTACTTTCCTGCGCTGCTACCTGCCTCTCTTTGAGGTTGATTATTTTTTTTTATTTTTTTTTGTCTTCTCCCGGTAACTCTTCTGTAGCTACCTGCCTCTTTGGCTATGTCCTTGGAACACAGGCGCCCACACCCGCAACCACCCATGCACACCCACTCCCACATGTTCGTGTGCTTCCTCGTTGTCCTGGCAGTGCTGCCGGCCCCTCCGGCTTTGTCCTTGTAACACGCACCCACCCCCACATGCACACCCACCCCCACCTTACAGCTTGGCTCCACAGCCCGTAAGGCACACGCAGACCAGGGTGCAGAACCAACCACACACAGGCACCCACAACAACCCCGGGGAGGCCCCAGTGATATGTAAATTGGAGCAGTTAGGCTCAGAGGGACACGGTTCAGTGGCAGTGGAAAAGAAAGAGAAGAGATTTACAAGTAAAGTCCGAAGCTGTTGGACAGTACATGAGTATTTATAGACTCCAGAGCGAGGCCTATGTTCAATACAAAAATATACCGGTCACAGCGACTCATGTATCCCTTGATACCTCAATAGGTCCTAATCTCACTAAGTCAAGGACGGAATAACATAACACCCCAGCCTCCCTCTGCGAAACCAGCCCCGTCCGTCCGCAGGCCCCCACACAAACACCTCCCCCCCCTGACCTGTGCATACGGGCCCGCGGTCCCAATCGCTACCCCTCCCTCCCTGCACACCCCAGCCACACCCTGACGTCGGGCCGCATGACCACGCATGGCCAGGTTGGTGCTGACACTGCCGCATGCCGCGCGCACCGCCGGCCGTCTCGTCGAACGGCAAGCGCCGTAACCGGAAAGTGGGCGGGCCCCAAGGAGGCGAGCAAGGAACGCCTCCCCAGTGGGAGCCAGCCTCTGAGAGCAGGGGAGGGCCGCCGCTCAGACCGGGCGGGCTGTAAGTACTGTGGCATTTATTGCTCATGAACTTCATCATGCACTGCAATGCAAGTAGTACTGGCATGCGCTTGCGGAGACACCCCGCCAGCAGCAGCAACGGCCGACGTCCAGGACTCGGAGTACTGCTGGGCCGTGACGGTGCACTGTTTCAAGGCTGCAGTGCTGGGCTCATGCATGCGTCTTCTTGGCCCTGCACGCCACAGTGGCGAGTGGCGTACCTTCCATGGTAAAATTCATGCATACCAAGGTGTACTAACTGAGGTAGAAAGCTCACTGGTTGATGCTGTATTACATGAACATCACAGACCGGCATAACATGCTTCGGCCTTGCCAAAGGGCCTCATCAGACGCCTACGTGAGTCAAGCAACCAACACCGAACCAGCTCGCAAGTTCCCTAATATTCAATCCTCTAGAGCGAGACCGACTGAGACTGGAAGAAACGTCCAGAGCCCAGAAACCGACACGAGATAAGATAGCGAGATAAGGCACATCACGCCGCCCGCAAATGCGGGCAATGCATGTAGAGGCACGCAAATGTACCTCCGCAGGACCTCCAGCCCGTGCGGAAGCAGCCGCACGACAAATAGGCCAACTGCCCAAAAACGCAGGAAAAGAAAGAAATCCTAGGTGGCAATGTCCGTGGCAGGAGGACAGCCAAGCACAACAAGCTTATCAGTGACAATGGCAGATAACCACAGTAGACTACAAAGCAACAGCATGAGAGGCACACATGTGTTGCAACCACTACATCACACATCCGCGAAAAGGCGCAGAAACAGATCCCTGCCCACATCGAAGTCATCCTCCAGGATGCCAGGGTGGAAGGCCAGAATTGCTCTGCACGTGCGCACAGCCGAAAAGCCGAGATGCAACGCGTCGAGCCAGATGGCGAGGAAGCCGGCAGCGTGGAGAAGACCGTCTAGGGTGGCGGAGGTTTTGTCGCGGAGCCGCGCACACATGCCCATCACCCATGCACGGAAATAGACACGGCCGGTGCGGACCACGGAGGGAAAGAAGGTGTTACCAGGACGCACGTATGCACGGTGTTCCGCGCATGCGTACATATGTCATCAGCTCACTACTCATCCTTTCTCTCGAATTTTGTGGTGAATGTGCTGTAACATCCAGGCACCATTGAGCGCAAGAGGGCTCGAGCACGACATCACAGTTCGACGGGCAATGTATATTCTGTTGGACAGTATGACCCGGCACCAGATGCCCATTGTACAAGAATCTTTCGTGAGCTCTTTCATTGGAAAGCAAGGTGTGCCTATTGTGCAGCCTACCTGCCCTGTGTTGATAGAGGTGTGGCCGCTCGAGTTCGGACTTGTGGCGTCCTGTCCAAAACACGCCTCACACATATTCCCCCTCCTACACGTCTGCATTCCTGTTTGTGGGTTATTTGGTGCCATTGCCAGCATCAGCGCTGCTTTCGCGACCTAACCAGAGCCTGAACGTCGCCTGGTCTCGCTCTGTGTGCACATACCTGTACGTAGGAACGCTAAAAGAGCGTGTAGCGCAAACCTGAGCGATGTAGAGGACAGTGTTTGAAGGGTTTCTATCCGCATCAGGCAGGGCAAGTGAACACCCGCGGCCAGGTGCAGCTCGCCGCACGTCTACAGCGCACAGTATCACAAACTCAAGCTCCCAGGATGTCACGTCGGCAACATCCACACGACATGAATGGCACCTACGTCATCGTAGCCAACCTGTACCATACTTGTTCTGATCACGCGGATGCCTTGCACGAGGCGGGAGCTGTACAGCGAAGCTGCTTCTTTGAGACGCATGCGCATGCACAGCGCAGAGCTCACAGCGCCGAGGGCTGCTGCACTGTGGCTGCTGTGGCTACTGCACTGTGGCTGCTTTGTTAGTGAACGCTGATTCGAAAGAATATCCTGTGCGGTATTCGGCTGCACCAGGTGTTTCTTCTGCAGCAGGGCAGAGCTCTTCAGCACGTCGTGCTTGTCTTCTCTACAAACACCGTATGTTCTGCGACCCGGTATTCCATCGAGCGCAGTAACTCGTATATCCACACGATACCTGCCCAGCAAGTCCGTGCTCACACGTCACCTATGCTGCGATCTTGCGCCCGTGCGTATGCGCTTCCCGCTTGCCAGCACGTCCGCAGCGCATCACTCTGGTGACGGAACACGCCCCGCCGTGCCGTTGCAGCCTCGAACCATTTGAATTGTATCAAACCAGTCCTGAGGACGCGTGTCCCGGTTCCAGCTGCCCACAGTTGTCCCACCGCCCTGCTTGCGAGGCTGTTGTTCTTCGTGTAGTGCTCCATCATGCTAAATTAGCATCTGCCAGTCATGTCGATTTCACTTGCTAGACACTGCTGCTGCTGGTGCATCATGTCGGAGACACCGAATTTTTCAGAGTGCAATTGGGTGCAAACGTGTTGTGTCGGTGCCATCTGGCACCACCATGCCACACGCACCCAATAGCTATAGCACACTGAAAGCCTTGATCAGTGCATAGCTGAAGGACCTTGAACTCTCCCCTGTGGTCCTCTGACACACCAACGTCTGCACAGTCCAACCTCAAATTTCTTCTGCATGAACCTCGTCTCTGGATAGAACTGAAATTCCATTGCAGATCTGTCTTCCTGTATCTTGCCTGTGGCCAGATCATGCCGAGGCTCACCGACAGCATCAGCGGTGCCGTTTCAGTTATTGCTTCTACGTCAGTGCCTTTTCTATTGATGTGCTGTGGTATACCGCTGGCGGAGTTTCGGCTGCTTCCTTTGATTCGCCACGCATGTTGCAATTGATGCCGCAATCGGATGTGCCAAACAAACCCAAGTGGTCTCACTGTATCACGCCCGATCACACTATATCACACTGATATCACCCTGTATTCCAAATCACACCGTATCACACCGTATCATGGCGCAGATTGTGCTGCAGATGTTCCAAACAGTAGCAGCGTTGCTGCTGCTCACCCCCGGCGCATCCGCGGGCGGAGGCTACTTCCGGGGCTTATGCGGCTTCAAGAATGGCCGCTGCTGCAACATCCCTGCCAACGACCCCAACACCGGCGACTGCATCTCTGCAAAGCTGGCGTGCTGGGAGGGCAAATGCATGCCATGCGGCAAGGACGGCAAGCCCGCCTGCGGCCCGAACGGTGTGCTCCGGTTCTGCCTCCGCATAACTCGCTCCAAATCTAAATCTCTTGTGTAATACAATGTCGCAGTCCTGCCACACAAAATGTTACATCACTGGAATGCCACATACAGGCCGTCCTGCATGAAACACCTGAGACTGCTTCTGTCCTGGCCACACGTACAAGCTATACCTTGCTGTGATATGTGTGTTGCGGTGCCAGCGCTGCTTTGCATAGCTGTGACAGCAAAGCACTGTACAGCAGCGTTTACCTGCTAGTAGCAACATTTGTAATTTTGTGATGTAGCCAATTGCCGTGGACACTCGGACTTGTTCTATGTGATTGCGCCCGATTCCCCAATGCCACTGCAAGTCACTGGATATGGTATCTGCATCGTTACTGTTAACGTCTAAATGCTTTCATTGTTAGAAATCCACACTGGTCACACGGGTCCGTACCAGGCCCAAGGCTGTATAGGGTTCGGACATGAGGTTCTGTAGCAGAACTTGTCACAGAACCTCGAGCTCTTGGCATGAGGTTTGGTGTATCATGCACCGATCGCGACCAAGGCCTGCCACAGTGCAGGGAGCCATCTTCATGCAGCCTGCAGCCAACACAGTGATGACTCCGCAAGTGCTGTGCTACAGGTGACATCTGTGAGCCTGGTCTCGTCGTGAACGTCGACAAGTTCTGTGTCCCAGAGACCAGCGTCCCAGGCCCCTGCGGTGCCATCGGCGAGCCGACCTGCACCGATGCTGGCGTCACCCCCTGCGCAACTGGCCTCGAGGCTGATGCCGCCGGATTCTGCGTTGAGCCTCGGCACCCCGTCCCGGTGCCGCCCCTGTGCGGCGACGAGGGCAAATCCTGTTGCGAGGGCCAGCAGTGCAACAGCCACGGCCTCACATGCATGGGGAATGTCTGCGTGCCTTGTGGTGATTACGAACAGCTGCCTTGCACGGAAAACGGAGTCGCGCCGTGCATCTCTGGCTTCGAGGTCTCGGACGGGCTGTGCCGGCCCATCCCATCCTGCGGCTTTGCCGGGGAGGTCTGCTGCGACGGCACCAAGTGCAAGAAGCACAGCCTCGCCTGCGTCGTCTCCGGCTCCACCACAGAATGCAAGGACTGCGGCGATGAGGACGAGCCAGCATGCACGGAGTCCGGTGTCAGCCCCTGCAAGACCGGCCTGGAGGCCGTCGACGGCATCTGCCAAGTTCCATCATGCGGCTTTGCCGGTGAGGTCTGCTGCGACGGCACCAAGTGCAAGAAACACAGCCTCGCCTGCGTCGTCTCCGGCTCCACCACAGAATGCAAGGACTGCGGCGATGAGGACGAGCCAGCATGCACGGAGTCCGGTGTCAGCCCCTGCAAGACCGGCCTGGAGGCCGTCGACGGCATCTGCCAAGTTCCATCATGCGGCTTTGCCGGTGAGGTCTGCTGCGACGGCACCAAGTGCAAGAAACACAGCCTCGCCTGCGTCGTCTCCGGCTCCACCACAGAATGCAAGGACTGCGGCGATGAGGACGAGCCAGCATGCACGGAGTCCGGTGTCAGCCCCTGCAAGACCGGCCTGGAGGCCGTCGACGGCATCTGCCAGGTTCCATCATGCGGCTTTGCCGGTGAGGTCTGCTGCGACGGCACCAAGTGCAAGAAGCACAGCCTCGCCTGCGTCGTCTCCGGCTCCACCACAGAATGCAAGGACTGCGGCGATGAGGACGAGCCAGCATGCACGGAGTCCGGTGTCAGCCCCTGCAAGACCGGCCTGGAGGCCGTCGACGGCATCTGCCAGGTTCCATCATGCGGCTTTGCCGGTGAGGTCTGCTGCGACGGCACCAAGTGCAAGAAACACAGCCTCGCCTGCGTCGTCTCCGGCTCCACCACAGAATGCAAGGACTGCGGCGATGAGGACGAGCCAGCATGCACGGAGTCCGGTGTCAGCCCCTGCAAGACCGGCCTGGAGGCCGTCGACGGCATCTGCCAAGTTCCATCATGCGGCTTTGCCGGTGAGGTCTGCTGCGACGGCACCAAGTGCAAGAAACACAGCCTCGCCTGCGTCGTCTCCGGCTCCACCACAGAATGCAAGGACTGCGGCGATGAGGACGAGCCAGCATGCACGGAGTCCGGTGTCAGCCCCTGCAAGACCGGCCTGGAGGCCGTCGACGGCATCTGCCAGGTTCCATCATGCGGCTTTGCCGGTGAGGTCTGCTGCGACGGCACCAAGTGCAAGAAGCACAGCCTCGCCTGCGTCGTCTCCGGCTCCACCACAGAATGCAAGGACTGCGGCGATGAGGACGAGCCAGCATGCACGGAGTCCGGTGTCAGCCCCTGCAAGACCGGCCTGGAGGCCGTCGACGGCATCTGCCAGGTTCCATCATGCGGCTTTGCCGGTGAGGTCTGCTGCGACGGCACCAAGTGCAAGAAACACAGCCTCGCCTGCGTCGTCTCCGGCTCCACCACAGAATGCAAGGACTGCGGCGATGAGGACGAGCCAGCATGCACGGAGTCCGGTGTCAGCCCCTGCAAGACCGGCCTGGAGGCCGTCGACGGCATCTGCCAAGTTCCATCATGCGGCTTTGCCGGTGAGGTCTGCTGCGACGGCACCAAGTGCAAGAAACACAGCCTCGCCTGCGTCGTCTCCGGCTCCACCACAGAATGCAAGGACTGCGGCGATGAGGACGAGCCAGCATGCACGGAGTCCGGTGTCAGCCCCTGCAAGACCGGCCTGGAGGCCGTCGACGGCATCTGCCAGGTTCCATCATGCGGCTTTGCCGGTGAGGTCTGCTGCGACGGCACCAAGTGCAAGAAGCACAGCCTCGCCTGCGTCGTCTCCGGCTCCACCACAGAATGCAAGGACTGCGGCGATGAGGACGAGCCAGCATGCACGGAGTCCGGTGTCAGCCCCTGCAAGACCGGCCTGGAGGCCGTCGACGGCATCTGCCAGGTTCCATCATGCGGCTTTGCCGGTGAGGTCTGCTGCGACGGCACCAAGTGCAAGAAACACAGCCTCGCCTGCGTCGTCTCCGGCTCCACCACAGAATGCAAGGACTGCGGCGATGAGGACGAGCCAGCATGCACGGAGTCCGGTGTCAGCCCCTGCAAGACCGGCCTGGAGGCCGTCGACGGCATCTGCCAGGTTCCATCATGCGGCTTCGCTGGTGAGGTCTGCTGCGACGGCACCAAGTGCAAGAAGCACAGCCTCGCCTGCGTCGTCTCCGGCTCCACCACAGAATGCAAGGACTGCGGCGATGAGGACGAGCCAGCATGCACGGAGTCCGGTGTCAGCCCCTGCAAGACCGGCCTGGAGGCCGTCGACGGCATCTGCCAGGTTCCATCATGCGGCTTTGCCGGTGAGGTCTGCTGCGACGGCACCAAGTGCAAGAAGCACAGCCTCGCCTGCGTCGTCTCCGGCTCCACCACAGAATGCAAGGACTGCGGCGATGAGGACGAGCCAGCATGCACGGAGTCCGGTGTCAGCCCCTGCAAGACCGGCCTGGAGGCCGTCGACGGCATCTGCCAGGTTCCATCATGCGGCTTTGCCGGTGAGGTCTGCTGCGACGGCACCAAGTGCAAGAAACACAGCCTCGCCTGCGTCGTCTCCGGCTCCACCACAGAATGCAAGGACTGCGGCGATGAGGACGAGCCAGCATGCACGGAGTCCGGTGTCAGCCCCTGCAAGACCGGCCTGGAGGCCGTCGACGGCATCTGCCAGGTTCCATCATGCGGCTTCGCTGGTGAGGTCTGCTGCGACGGCACCAAGTGCAAGAAGCACAGCCTCGCCTGCGTCGTCTCCGGCTCCACCACAGAATGCAAGGACTGCGGCGATGAGGACGAGCCAGCATGCACGGAGTCCGGTGTCAGCCCCTGCAAGACCGGCCTGGAGGCCGTCGACAGCATCTGCCGCCCCATTCCTCAGCCTGAGGTCTGCGGTGACGAGGGCCTGAAGTGCTGCGGTGGAGACTCGTGCAACGTCCACAGCCTGCGCTGCGATGAGTCAGAGGATGGCTCGGCCCCCATCTGCGTCCCCTGTGGCAAGAACGGTCAGAAGCCGTGCACAGAGGCCAACGTGGCACGATGTGCAGAGGGCCTTGAGGTCGTTCACGGGCTCTGCATTCCTGTGCATGAGCCTGAGCCGGAACCCATGGTTGACACGTGCTGCTCGGCCGAAGCGCCGCTGTGCTGCAGCGGGTCGTGCATCACTGTTGAGGAGTCGGCGGCCAGGCTGTGCGTCACTGGCGCGAACTGTTGCTCTGCTGGTGGGCCGGGTGACCTTCCGGGGGATGCTGATGAGGATGATGAGGCCGATGAGGACGATGAGGATGATGAGGACGATGAAGATGACGAGGATGATGTCGACGCTGGGGATGGTGATGACACCGATGATCAGGCTGACGAGTCTGAAGAGTCTGATGAGTCTGAAGAGTCTGAAGACTCGGAGGTAGGCGATGAGACTGAGGAGAAGGAGTATGATGTGAGTGATGAGAGTGATGATGACAAGGGTGAGGGCAAGAAGGGGAGCCGCACAGGCCGCACTCGCAAGGCCCGGCAGTTCAACTACTGGTGGTAGTCGGGCCTACCTGAGGCCGCGATGCCGCCCCGTCCCTGTTCGGGTGTGCCCTCTGCCTGCTCATAACGCCTTCTGACAACGCGTACAATGGTGCTATCTGGCCGGATGCACACACTGAGACACAGGGAGCAAGCCACATTCGCAGCATGTGTATTCCGGCGCGCACGCCTTAGGAAGATGTAGGCATGATCCGCTGCGTGCTCACGCTGTATCTGCTTGCTGTGGCTTCCGGTGGCACACGTATCTCCTATAGCCACTCTTTGTGTCTGCATATGCATGCACCACAATTCGCCCGCCGGCTGTCTTGCTGCCTCCACGCCAATGATGCGCGCACAGCCATTATTCGCCAAATCGGCCCTGCACATGCGGCTCTAATGATTCATCCTTACTGCAGGTTTCAATTAGGGACTGAGGCTAGCAGAACAGCAATACTCCATGTGCCGTGCAGCACTGCCCGCGCCACGTGCTATGCTGTGCTGCATATGTGTGCCGGACCATGCACCTGCTGTGCACAGCCACGGCGCTGGAGCGAGAGGAAGGAGACATGGGGCCGTAGCTGCCACATGCACATGGTGCTGCCACTCGCGGGCTGCCATGATGATGATACTCTCTTTGAGCTCCCTCTAATGAGTTTTCCGTTGAGAAGGGATCGCAGTGACCTGTGGCCACGCCATAGCGGAGCTGCACCGCGGCTCAGAGTCAGTTTATGGGCCTGGTCTGTTTGATGCTCTCATGTTCCGCTGATCGGTTCCACAACATCAGGGAGATGTCCTGAGCGCTTTTCTGCAGGATGCGTAGACAGCCAGCAGCCGCTGAACGTATGGTGTACACTGCTGCAGCATTGCAACGTTGCAAGCAGGCTGTAGCAGATCTAGAAGGTTTGCGTCCACAGGGACACAGCATAGTCGTGATTGGCAGGTCATGTCCACAGTGTGAGCCTGCATAGCAATGCATGTGGCCATAAAGAATAGCGCCGCTGGTCCCAAGAGGGGACGCTCTTGGTTTACACTGGTGTTTGTTAGATAAAGGTAGGCTTTTTCTATCTTCACAGGGTGCTTCATACAGCTAGCTGGTGTAAGTGCACGCTGTTTTGACCGAACTGAACAAGCATGGGTGTCATGCAGTGGTGTGCAGGGCTGGTGGCGGGTGGTGCCGTGGTTGCACACGCATGTGGAATACCACGCACTGCCACGATCAACTGCTGGGACCCTGAAACAGCACTTACTCCCACTCCAGCAAATTTCCATTGCCACGAATGCACACCTCTGTAATTGAGCATAATTCATGGTGGATGTGACCGCTGTCCAGGGACTTGTGAAGTACCTTCGTTCCAAGCAGAGATGGCAGGCCAACGGTGGTTGCACAGCAGAGTAGCACAGTATGTGGACACATTTGTGCTTCTGTGCTATGCAAGCATTGTTGGCGTGGAGTGGCTGCCCTGTCCGCCTGGAGTGGACCTGCCAATGTCCCCATCACGGTGGAACTGGGCATGTCATGAGATATCCCTCCTTGACGCTATGCTACAGTGTCATGCACTGCCATGCTGATACAGTTGCCCACATCATGACCGATGATGCAGTGTCATGTGGTGCCACGTTTACGCAGCTGTGCACAGCATGATGGGCTGGAAGTTTGCTCGCGTGCCAGGTATGCTTCTACGCCCATTCACAGGGTCACGCAGCTTGCACTAGGAGGACAATTTCGGGGAAGCGGGTATCACTGGTGTAAACATGTACAAGAACAGAACTGCCAGTGCCACCAATGCGCACACCCCACGGCCACATGCACCGTCAGCCTGTCTGAGACACACACACCTACCCCCTGGTGGTGCGTGGGTGTGTTGGTGGGTGATCCGTGTGGCTTGTTGCGTAGTGTGCGGTTCCCCTAGGCCTGGTTGCTGCTCGCGGTGCTACCTGCCTTGCTTGCTTTGTCCTTGTAACACACCTACCCCCACCTACTAGTATCCCCCACCCACCCGCAACCGCACCGCCACGGCCGAGGCGGCCTGATCATTGTCCACATCATGATGTGCACACCCACCACACCCACCGCACCCTAACCACACCCTGACCGTCCCACAATAATCAGCCATCGGCCACCAGAGCCGGCCCAATGCGGCACACCAACCCAGCAACGCTGCCACCACCAAGCATGCAATTTTCAAGAGACACAAGCACGCCCAGGCCACAGTCAATGCAGCGGCGCGCTGGAGCACAGACCTTCCGTCCTAGCCACATGCGAAGACAGCCTGTGAAACGCCGGTACGTGGCAGCCGGCTCAATCGCGGTGCCCGAAACCGGATGCTGGAGTAACAAATTGCAGCGAGAACACGCCGGGCCCCCTCAGGCCGATTGGCCGGTGAGCGGCAGAAGCTCGTCGGGCGGGATCGTGAGGCCCGCCAAGACTGCCTTGGCGTCGCCCGTGGCGTGCGATCAGCGAGCCCGGCCCGGCTCTTGATGGCCTCGTGAGCCTGGGCGTGTGGCTGTCCAGTGATAAGACCGCTCTACCACTGGACATGTCACAGAGGGCAGCAGTGCATTCCATGCTGGCCAGGCCACATCGATACGTCAGCTGAGGTCAGCCCGTGTGAATATATGCATCGTGACATGCAGGCATCAGTTCGGTGCCACGGTGCCACTGCAGTACACTATAACAGTGCACCAGATTAATCCTCAAAGGACCCACACGTACAGCACAGCAATTTCCACCACATGCACAGTGCACTGGACTGCCTGCACCGAACTGCAGATGGCGCTCATGGCGGGCTCATGGCGGACTCATGGCCTGCATGCATGCAGGGCGATTCCAACATGCATGCCGGCGTGCTCGCAGAGGCCTTGGGCTGAGCTGGTGATCACAGTGCACAAACTCCAGCTGGACTGCAGTGCCACAGCCTTCAGCTGAACACTGTGATGGTGCAGAAGCTATATCAAGTCCAATTCAGCCAGTACCCTGCAATTGCCTCCCAGACACTGTACACTGTCATGGCATGTTTAGCAAGCTGCAGCTGTACATGTACACATATGTCCGCGTATATATATGCCCATGGCCAGGGCATGCATGGGGCCTTCGGCGGGCCATCCATGTATGGATGTCACACCATGGCAGCATGTGGTATTTTGCCATGGCATATGCCACGGCAAAACATTGCAGCAGCGGGGAAACACAGCCGCAGAGATGGCAGTAGACGTGTGATGCAATGATTAGATCTGCGTTATCCTGCTTGCATACTCTATTCTTGTGTCCTGGTTGCCCATGCATGCGCTGTTGTGTCAAGTTGGAGCAGGGGATTGGGCACAAGCTTTGATGAGCACTTCTGCTGCAGAACTCCTGCTGTGACACTCTCAGCACTGCCACAGTGGGACTTGCAGTGTCAGGGGCAACGCCATGCATGTGTACATTGTACATTGTACACTATACAAATCAGCAGCTGTGCATGACATGAGAACTTGAAAAATCCCACCTGACCATGCCATACTAGGATGCAGCATGTGGTCAAGTTATCCAGGCAGCTTCATGCATGTGGTGTAGCAGCGCACCATTCACAGTGGCCATGCAGTACTACAGGCTTAGAATGCCTTGCATCACATACTAATGGAGATCTTTGTTGGGTCGCATTTCAGCATTTTCAGGGCTGCAACCGAAAAAGTAGACATGGATACTCGGAATTGTTCTATGTGATCAGCCCGATGCCCCAACACTGATGGATACCTGTACATGAGTTACACACACCAGGCCATTGTATGGCAAAGCAAACCCATCAAGCCAAACCACTGACCAGCTGCCTCACACACAACAATCAAAGCTCACCTCAGCCAACACTGATGGAGACCTGTGGGTGCACACAGCTGCAGTCTTGACCTTGGTTTTGTGGTGTGAGGGCCAGCCTGAAGCTGCTTTGTCAGAGGATCCAAAGGTCATACTAGTAAAGGGGGAGTGTGCGACCACATCATGATGTGCACTCATTTATAACCTCATGTATACCCTCAGAGTGGCGTGTATTTTTTGTTCTATCTATAGATATAGATATCAACACTCATCATGTCCATTGTTCCAAGACCAAGGTTTGGCAGCATCACTGCCGGCGATTGCCATGAGAGCATTGCCTAGTAGGCTGGCAGAGTTCCGCCTAGCTATAGCGGGCTCGAGCCTATATGTAGGAACACATATAATGATACCACTTTGAGACAGCCTTCTATACAGGCTTCTATACATGTACACTCCACTAGAGTAGTACCCACTAGAGTAGTACATGTTCACTCTTTTGTAATCCCACAAGAGTAGTACATGTGGACCCTTCCTCAAAGTTGCCATGGTTCTATGGACTCCGTCGGACTCGGAGTGCACATGTGTACACATTGACGCATGCACACATGCAGGTTCCGGGACTTGCAATTGAGGGTTCAGGGGCGGGAAGGTGTTGACATCGCCCTCGGCAGCTGCTTCATGTTGCAGCACGTGCTTGCACGCAGTACCGGCCGGCACACCTGCCTAGGTAATGCAATTCATGCGCGCTTACCAGATAAGCCCGCGAACCCCGCATATGTCGAGTGTCGTGAAGTCACCGCCTGCGGGACGTGCCATGCTGCTGTCCCTATGCGTTCTCGCGACGAAGGAGCTCGCGGACGGGTGTATATGTGAGCACCTTCGCCAGCAGCTGTCAAATCGGCTCAGATCCAGCTGTGGGCCTGCAGCAAGACCGGTCTATGAACCTCGAGATCTAGAGCACTGCAACGTTGTCGACACCGGTACGTCTCCACCTCATCTGCCTTGCATTGACACATGCACGTAGTGTGTCGTGCTTTTGCGGCGCAACACGATCCCCGTAGGCAAGCTACGACATCCGCATCACGAGTGAGCTCGACGTGCGCCAAATCTAGAGCAATTTGCGTGTGCGTGGAGAAGCGCGGACCCCTTAACGATTGTTCCAGCTGGAGTCGCCCAGCCCCAGAATCTGATCATTGGCACCGTATCAAATCGCCTCCACTGCAGCCGTGACATCGCATATGCATGCTCATCATGGTCGGAAGCTCACTCATGGAACTGTCTGTATCAACTCGTCGACATGGATACATCTGCAGCTGTTCTGCAGCTCGCTGAACTTGCACCTGCACGTGCAGCCCGTTCAGCGAACCTGCAATCGTAGGTTTTTTACAAAAGAGTGACCTGCAATCGTTGACCGAAGCCCCTTGTCGTCACCGTGACCACTACGCCACGCAGCTGCAAGGCTGACACAACAGCTGACTCATTTCTGCATGAGCAGGCACTGTCGTGAGTAGGGCAGTTTCTCCCTGCAGCTGAGCAGCCTGGAAAGCATCATGATGCACCTCTTCAAGCTGCTTGTGATCCTGTATAGAACAGTACTGTTCACAGTGTGTGAGTAGCTACTCACACACTGTTCTCTGGCTGAGAAGTCACTGAGTACTGCTATCAGTTCTTATGAAAGCAGTGGGCACTGGCAGTGACTCTTGGCCTTGTAAACAAGATCAGTACTGTACAACTGAGAGATGTTGTCATGTTCTAGAGCTGCATCAGCAATTCAAGTGCATGCATGCACACTGTGCTGCCATGGCCAGGGTCTCCTCATGGGTGCATGAACTTCAAATCTGAGTCAGCTAGTGCACTCATAGCCTCTGCTGTGGCAATCCAGTGATAACTTGAAGGCCGGCTACACCACTGGATTGCCACATCTGCAGAGCATAGCAGGGTCTAGACCTGTTACCTATGCTTTTATTCGTATGCGCATACTACAGCAGCTGTCTAGACATTACAAAAGAGTGAACGGAGAAAACAAACGCGTATACACCGCCACTTTCGCGTAGCTTCGGTGTACACCGAGACCGAATACTAGTAGTACTACAGCGTAGCCAGTCAGCTGTAGTAGTGGGTGCTCAGATGAAGGAAGCATTGTACGTGCATAGGGATTGTCCATATATAGCCTTGCAAGCACTACCTGCAGTTGCACCACTGCTATGGGGTCACCACGATGTTGCAATAATGACAAACACACACCAGCTGCAGGCAAAGTGTGGACAAGATGATGTACTCTGCTGCCGGCCTGGCAGCAGTGCTGCTGTTGGCCGCGGTGCCACAGGGCATGGCAAGGAGCTTGCTTACAGGCAAGGATGCATGCGGAACGAAGGGGGCAGCCTGCTGCAACGGCGACCCTACCAACTTCAACATCGGCGAATGCGGTGACAAGCTCGCCTGCTGGGAGGGGATCTGCATGGTCTGCGGCGGAGATGGCAAGCCTGCTTGCGGCGGTGCGGTCTACAGTGCTGCATATGTACATGTGGCAGGGGGGAAGCATAGCGCTGTGCTATATATATATATATATATATATATATATGCTATATAGCATATATGGGCATGCACCTTTGATACTTCATCACACTGTGGTGCATGTGTGATTTTCCCGTGCATGTATGTCATATCTGGAGGTAGGAAGAACGCTGATGACAGTTCGTGATTTTCTTTACAACTTGAATTTTCTTTACAATTTGAAATGTGGGACTTTGTGACGTGTCAGGTGCACGTGCACGGCACGCCACACAGCGTGGCACTTTGTGACACCAGTGTTCGTGGGTTGTTGTGGGTTCCCACCCTGTGTTCCTTCGACCGTTTCTGGCAATCCAGCTGCAGTGAAATCAGTTCGAACTGCAAATGCACCACTAGATCTCTACGTGCAATGACGATGCATTATGTTGCATACGGTTTAGGTCCCATGAACACAGTGTGTGCTTTGGCGAACTGAAGCCTTTGTCGTACACAAGCAACTTGGTTCGCAAGCAACTCGACTCGCACAGGAGAAGGCTGTGTGAGTTGCGTGCGATCTCCTGAAGCGAGTGGTTTATTCTCAAGTGGTTTATCCCACTGTATCCATTTACCAAGTGCCCCCTCTTGTCACGGACAACGGAGCTGGATTGACCGAGCCTTGGCTGAGGTCCGAAAAGGACATGGCTAATCAATACTGCATACAAATCTACTGCACGATGCATGTACCCTGGCGTAGGCTGTGTTCCAGCTCAAGTGTGTGGCATGCGTCGGAAGTTTGCATGGCATATGGCCGGCAAAATAATTCACTAAAGTATACATATGTGTGTTGCGATCCACACCTTGTGCGACTGGTATCTGACATCAGCTCAATGTTGTGAATTGTTGATATTGATAATACTGTTGATCCATGGTGTGGTGTAGGCACGACGTGCGACGAGGGCCTGGTGTTGAATGCGGACAGCTTCTGTGTTCCAGCGCCCCCAGAGCCACAGCCGGAGCCGGAGCCGGTGCCGGTGCCATGCGGCGAGCTCGGCCAGCCGGCCTGCATTGAGGACGGCGTCTCACCCTGCGTGACTGGCCTGGAACCTGACGAGGCTAGCATCTGTGACGTGCCGGAGCCGGAGCCGGAGCCGGTTCCTGAGCCTGAGCCCGAGCCGGAGCCGGTGCCGGAGCCCGAGCCGGAGTGCGGCGCAGATAGCGAGGCGTGCTGCCCAGGGGACAAGTGTGATCTGCATACGCTGGGTTGCGTCGGTGGCGTCTGCGTGCCTTGCGGAGAGCTTGGTCAGCCCACATGCACCGAGGAGGGCGTCTCGCCCTGCGTGACTGGCCTGGAACCTGATGAAGCTAGCATCTGCGATGAGCCGCAGCCGGAGCCGGAGCCGGTTCCCGAGCCTGAGCCTGAGCCGGTGCCGGAGCCAGAGCCGGAGCCGCTTCCCGAGCCTGAGCCTGAGCCGGAGCCGGTGCCTGAGCCCGAGCCGGAGTGCGGCGCAGGTAGCGAGGCGTGCTGCCCAGGGGACAAGTGTGATCTGCACACGCTGGGCTGCGTTGGTGGCGTCTGCGTGCCGTGCGGCGAGCTCGGTCAGCCCACCTGCACTGAGGATGGAGTGTCGCCCTGCGTGACTGGCCTGGAACCTGATGAAGCTAGCATCTGCGATGAGCCGCAGCCGGAGCCTGAGCCGGTGCCTGAGCCCGAGCCTGAGCCGCAGCCGGTTCCCGAGCCAGTGCCAGAGCCCGTGCCAGAGCCAGACCCGACACCCGTCGACGAGTGCTGCAGCCCCGACGCCCCTATCTGCTGCAGCGGCACCTGCATCACTCTTGAGGACGCCGCTGCTGCGTCCTGCCTTGCTGGCGCGACCTGCTGCATTGATCCTGAGCCTGAGCCGGTGCCAGAGCCGGTGCCGGAGCCGGAGCCGACGCCGATTGCCGAGTGCTGCAGCGCAGACTTGCCGATTTGCTGCAGCGGCACTTGCATCACGCTGGAGGACGCCGCTGCTGCGTCCTGCCTCGTCGGCGCGACTTGCTGCGATGAGCCAGAGCCGGTGCCGGAGCCGGTGCCAGAGCCGGACGATGATGAGGGTGATGAAGGTGATGAAGGTGACGAGGGCGATGAGGGAGACGAGGGCAAGGAAGGTGGTGAAGGAAAGGAGGGGAACGAAGGCGACGAGGGGAATGAGGGCGATGAGGGCAACGAGGGGCGCAAGGGCAATGAGGGCAACGAGGGCAATGAGGGCAACGAGGGCAATGAGGGGGATGAGGGCAATGAAGGGAATGAAGGGAACGAGGGCAAGAAGAAGGGCGGCAAAGGCAATGAGGGCAATGAGGGCAACGAAGGGAATGAAGGGAATGAGGGGGATGAGGGCAATGAGGGTAAGAAGAAGTCGAGTGGAGGTAAAATCCGCCGCAAGGTGTACAGGGGCTGGTGGTAAAACATTCTGACTACTGTTGACAGGAAAGTTGTGGCCGGGCTCGCCTGCGCCACACACTTGAAATTTTAGTGACACGGCTGCAGGCCTACATTGCTGTGAATATCTTCGTTTTTATGTTGTTCCAGCTGGGCGGGCTGCAGAGCAGTCCAACAATCATCCACAGGCACACTGAGTGGTCTGCATTGCAATGTCTTGGTGGTATTGGTCATTGTGCAGCCTGAGGCTGTGGCTCAGGGGCTCTGGATTTTATTGCTCTTCCTATGATGGGAAAGCGACTCATTGGAGAAGATTAAGCAGCACACAGTCCTGCAATCGGCAGGGCTGATGGTGCCTGCCAACGTTGATTCCTTTTGTCGGGCACTGTGCCCATATTTGAGAGGGCATATTGAGTCTGCCATGCACACTATTTCTAGCACGCATTGTTCATATGGAGTGCAAAGCTTTGAACAGAATTTTTCTTGTAAAATAAATCTGCACAGGTTCGTCTGCATGTGTGCACTTTTGCTGCAACCGTGAATTGTCGAACATGGACAACGCTTTCCACCAGCATACAGAAATTCCGGAGAGCGCTTCATGCCAGTGTACCAACCTGCTGTCTTGTGACTTCCAGATCTTATACATCTGCAGGCCCCAATGCATTGGTTAGCGCTGCTATGCCACGGCTTAACGGTAGGTAGCAGCTGTCATCGGTGCACAAGGTTCAGCTGCTGAACTTCAGCATGCAGCAAGGCAAGGACGGCCGGTGGCGGTCCATGGGAGGACAGCCTGCAGAAAGCTCTGCCAAGGCTACATTAACGGTCACCTAATCATGTAGAATAGCAACGTCCAGGTGCAAGGTCGCGTCCTGGTCACGAGGTCAGCAGTCAAGATGAGCACCCGACCTGTCGCAGGAGTGGAAGAGCTCAACGCGGCCCCCATGAATAACCGATTCTCATTCACCAGGTCAGGCAGCTGTTCGTACATATGTTGACTGCGGACAGTAGACTGGTATGATGGCGATGGTGCGATGAACCGCCTACGAGCCTTGGAATTCTGATACAGGTGCTTCGTCCGGGATAGCTTGTAATGCGACTGTCCAGGAATACTGGATATACTCTCGGTTTATGATCACAGCATCCTCGTCACTTGAGCGGTAATCTGGCAGTCTCGTCACGTTCCGGGCTGTGCGAGTGCGCCATCGCAAGGAACAGCCCCCCTGAGAGTCGATTTACTGCTATGGGATCCTTTCATAGGTACATCAGCGGCATAATCATGCGCGTGTCAGACGGTGGATGCTTGTTGGTGGCAGACTCTCTGTAGACTGCAGAGTAGCTGTAGACTGCTGCATGGCCTTTGGCCCTACTCGCGAGGCGATGGCAGAACTTGGAAAAGTGCTTAGGAGGAATTGTTAGCCTGTACCCGGCTCGCCGTGATTCCAGCTGTGCACCTCAGCGGATCGCAGCAACATGTGAAGCTGTCGCTTGACGCCTCGCTCCCCTTGTAGCCTCGTATCTATCACCTGTCAGGGCCACCACACCAACGCAACGCAACTCGTTAGACCACAGCAATACGGCAGTACAATGCGACAGCCCAAAGCAACTGACTGTGTGATACAGTGGGACTGTGCGGCTCCATGGAACCGAAGTCGACATACTCAGCGCACATCGCTGCTGCCGCTGTAGCATGCCTTGAATGTCTTACCCGCGGTGCTTCAACCGGCACATGACATCCAAATATGCGATAAATCTGCATAGTATGCGTTCCTTCTCGGATCTTGCGTGTCGCTTGCTGTCTCACGCTCCGTACACTTATGGCCTGGTCCAGATAGCAAGCCTGTAAACCTATCGGTCAGATGCCATCATGGTCCAAACCTGATAGTATCAACTTCTTCTGCCAATCGAGCATGGCGCAAGATAGATGCCGGAATTCGCAGGGCACCGTCTCCAAACACTCCACCGGTGCGCCCAGGCGCCATCTCCGCCCAAAGTCTTCCGGAAGATGGTTAGTCTGTTCAGGGCAGGTAATAGGTCTGCATTTGGCGTGGATATGTTCGTGGAAGGCGTGACAGCTTTGTTCACTAAATATGCTTGCACATCCCACGCGAAGGAATCTGTTCAGTTAAGGACAATTCGACTCGCATTAGTGTGATGGATCATAGATCGTGGCGCTGGAGGGTATGATTTCTGTGTGGGAGCTTGAGCAAGCACATCTGCTGCGCTTTTCAAACTTAGTGCGGCCAGCCTGTTACCTTCAGCGAAGAACAGGCCATGCAGTGTTGTGACACATAGCGTCAACACTGATTACTTAGACCAATCTGCTGTTTGTCAGCCTGCGCAGCGGTGTGCATGGCCATGTATATACTGGCATCAAGGCACTGGTGCTTGTACCGTAACCCGGAGACTGCCTTCCCTCACAGCTGTGAAACACCTCCACCACAGCTAGCAATGGCACACCTACCCCCTTCCATATGAGCATGTGGACTGCTCAGGATCAGCTCTGACGGTCAAGGCAGTGTGGACCGGGTGACAATTTCAATGGAGAGGACGGTAGCACCATGGCCACAGCAGCAGCAACAGATCACTGCGAAGCCACGCCACCTCCTGCAGAACTACCCTGAATCACCACAGCCACGCTTGCACCACATCAGCTGGTAGTAGATGCTCCCTGTGCATACATGTGCACGCTGCGTTCAGTCGGGGTCGGCGTGGGTGACCATCCCAACGTGCATGCATTGCGGTGATGGTGCGCTTGTTCATTGCCGTAGCGGTGCTACCGGCCACCCCGTCCTTGCCACGTACATCCACACAGACAACGGCTGCAGTTTCTAGCAGCATTGACCCTATACTCCGATGCATGCCCTGCCCGGCGCAGCGCTTGGGCTTCTGGACCGCGCCGGGCGGGCGGCACCCCACGGGGTGTGGCCCCCGACCACAGCTGTCCTTGCAAGTTGCAACACGGATGTCCTCGCTTGTAGTCGGGTCCGTAGCAGACCGCCCGTGGGCCATGTTGTCATCTCACAGCACGCTCGATGGTGTGCCTGTCTGGATGAATGTGTTCTCATACCAACTTTCGAGTAAATTCAATGTCATCATAGGCGATCCATTGATGTAGGTAGGAGGTGTTGGCATACCTCGCCCTGTGCCCTGGGGGCGATGACCGGGTCAACCTATCGGCAGGCTTCTGTCAAGGGAATGCGTCATCACTCTATGCATTGGGCACATGCATGGCCAGGGCCCATGCCCAGGGCCGAGGCCTTCCCAGCTGCAACCACTGCTGCCAACAGTCAGTGCAATAACACATCGCAGCTGGTCTGGTCTCGTATGGGGCACCAGCGTCACCACAGCCACAAATGGCGGCCCGGAATTCATGCCGCTGCCTGTGGGAATGCAGCGTATGCTCACACGTGTGCATCAGTGTTGGGTCATCGGGCCCGCTTACATAGAACAATTCCGAATATGCAGGTCTAATTTCAGGGTGGCAGCCCCGGAAATGCTGCACAGCAACCCGACACTGGTGTGGATGTGGCACACACAAGCCACAGCAAACATGCCACAGGTGGAACTCGACTGTCTACACTCCGCCGCCTCGATTGTCTACACTCCGCCGCCCCGCTCCACAACCATGCTACCCGCTTGCGCCTCCTACACGTGAGTACCTGTGCACCCGCTTTCGTTGTGCATGCACGCAAACACCTACATCCACACCTGCGCGCCCGCTTGAGATATATGGTGTGTGTGAAGCGTCATGTGCCTTTCCATCCTTGTCTCTGATTCACACCGACGCGCCTGCCCGCCTAGGTGGCTTGGGTGTGTTGTGAAGCTGTGATTGGCCTGCTCGTTGGTTCCGTGGAGACGCCGGCCTCCTCTCCGCTTCCGTTACAACTCGCATGCACTTCCGCACGGAACAGCCACAGATGCGCGCATGCACACGCACCTGTAGCCTCCATCCTCTCGCTAATCTGTGAGCACGGCCGCGGCTGCTTTCGCCTGTGCGTGTGCTGCGTCGCGGGCGTGCTTCTTCCTGAGCGTCCGGCACGGTGACACCGCTCCCGTGTTGCTGTGCCGCACTGGGGAAGCCCTGCTTGTGCGTGCGGGTGGGCTGTGGACGAGTCCTGGGGCAGCGGGAAGGGGGTTGGGGCTGTTGGGGCAGTGCACTATTGGGCTCCCCCGGCTTCTGATGGGGCCGGCGACGGCCGAGGTGCCAGCTCGGGCCACCGCAGCCACACAGTCCGCGGGTCCGTCCTCTGCGTGGGACCCAGGCTGCGCGTGAGGGGGCGGGCGTGTGGGTTGAGGGATGCAGGCGCATGGGTGAATGGGTGAGTGGGCGAGTGTGGGAGCGTGTGCCGATATCGTATACGCGTATACGCATATGCTGGCCATCACCCTCTGCAGCCACCTCAAGTGTAGCTGCAACGCGGCGGAATCACCGTTGCGTATGGGTGCTGCGCAGAGCTACGCGGACTCGTGGCCCCACCGTCGCGATGCTCTTCCCGGCACCGAGCCCCACCGTGTCAAGCCTGCCATACGTGTCGGGGTAAATCTGCCTTCCCGGGCACAATGCTCCTTGAGCTAGGCTCAACAAGCTTTGCAATGACGCTGCAGCCTCATATTGTATAATGCGGAGGTAGAGATGGACAGTCAATGGACGAAGGGCACTGCGGCGAAGTACTGTAATGCAAGTGGTCCGGGACATGGCCGTCACTCTAGACAGAGTGCGACTTGCTTGAGTTCGTTACCGCCAAAATTGTGTTGCCCTCAGGCCTGAGGGGAGGACATGCATGCACTGGGTGAATGATTGCATGGTGATGTGCATAGCCACCTAATCACTGGCAACGCAACCACCACCTCGGACCTGCTGTGTCATGCATGATGCAATGTGAAGTGTCTACAGGAGGACTCTGCTCATTGCCAGCAACACAAGAGTAAGTATGAAGGGTGCTGACAGTACAATGTACACAAGGTGCACATCTGTGCACAACCTGCAGCTTTGTCATTGGCCACGCATGCTCTTATGGCTCCACAAGGGCTGCAAGTGTGCGGATACACAGTTGGCATTGCCTCGCAGGTACTGCAACGTTGATCTGTGGGCGCTAGCTAGCCAAATCTCGAGATAAGGACCGACGTATGTACAGGACTGCTGGTGCGTGCAGTCTCCTGCGATCGAGTCGCACATGCATATGTAAGTAGTGCACCTTGCTAGCAGGCGCGTTTGTCCAGTGGGCGCTGCGGGTGTTGTCGGTGTCATTGCAGCGCGGCAATGCGGATATGTATCGGAAGTCTGGGCTTGTCATCTCTCAGTAGTGCACCTTGCTAGCAGGCAGGAGGGCCGGCGCCTGGACCCGGGACAGAACGAGGTGAATCATTCGATTACAAGGCACCGTCATGTTCTTATCAAACTTACTTCAGTGTGATGTTTCGGGATAGATATTTCACGGAGCTCCACGGAGGCGGCCGCAGCCTGCGGCCGCTGCGAAGTCAGCACATGGCGGAAGCACCGCCCCCCGTGCCTGACAGTTTCCTGTACACGTGGCTTGAGATGTGCAGACGCCACTCCCCGTCAACGGCAGTCCGCACCCGCTGTGGCCAGGCACATGCGCGCAGCCTCTTAAGGCTGAGAGGCTGGGTTGCAGGTTTTCATCACCTGCTTGTCCAGCACTGGCACAGATCTGCACGTGGAAGCTCCTGCATGCTTGCGGCGTTCTTTAGTTCTGTATGGATCCGGAACACGTGTCACGCCACGCGTAAGAGAACTCAGATCTGAAACAATCGAAGACTGCGCAGTCCGCAGGGGTGTGGCGATGAGTCAGATATAGCATATTGCATCAGTGTTTGTTTTCTCCCGTTCACTCTTTTGTAAGCATATTGCATCTGCACTACAAGAATGACTTGACCAGGGACAGGCTCCCGGGCGAGCGGGCTGACCAGGGACACTGGTGGCTACGGTCTCCTGGTTGAGAGTTCCGGGTTGAGCGTCACGCAGCTCGCGTCTGCGTGCCCGGGAGTCAAAATTTCTCATCTTCCGGGCAGTCGCGCGTGGTTTGGTCGGGTGCCATCGCCCGGAACAGCATGCTTTCCTTCTCCGGGTCTTTCAATGTGCGACGGCGTGCATCCGAACGCCGGAATAAGTTCAAGTTCACATAACATGCCACCTCGCGGGGCCGTGGTGGTGCACGCCATTTACGCACGCCATTGACACTACCATTAGATGCCGCACACGCGGAGCATTGAAGCTATCTCGACACACGGAGAGTTGTCTCATGTCTCGGCCAGGCAATCAGTATCGAATTCGTGCACATACATGTTTTCCACGCTGCAACTTTGGATATTCGAGCCCCGCGAAGAGTGTGGCCACCACCATGCCCATTGATACCAGTGACAGCTGCTTTCTTCTTGTCTCTTTGTCTCTGTAGACGTAAACTCAAGAGCGTTGTCGTCGTACCCCAGTGCCGCAGCGATCATTGGTCAAGACAAGTACGCCTAAGCTCGACAGGAAATATGCCAATCGATGGGACGTCTCTATTCAACATCGAGTCGCATGATGTCTTATGGAGATGTTATTATCTTCAGGAGATGTCTATTTGGGGGGTACGAAGTTGCCCATTTGTCTGGTCGTGTTAAATTGCATGTAGGAGCGGAGACCGCTCCTGTGCAATCTAGCGGATGGACCAGAAAACATGTGACAGCGAGTTCGAGTGTGCAGGGGAGTCAAGCATGCAGATGTGCTGCCTTCTTAATGCAACATGACGAAGTTGACACTTCACCGCAGGTATGCCTTACTCAGCAACAGGTGTCACAAACGCCTCAGCAATGTCCCGAACTTCGACAGGTGTCTCCTCGAGACAGGAGCACCAAGCAGAAGCCATGTTTAGCTCTTGCATGGACACGTGCTGATGGGTACAGGTGCCTTCACGAATGATTAGCTTCTGCTTCAGTACACTACAGCCTGGCTGACAACCTGAAGCTGGCCCGCCATACTAGGTATGCTTCTGCAAAAGATGTGTTGCACGCAGTCAACACTGGCGCTGACATGAGGCTGACAGTGTACGGCTGCTTCAAGACATGAGGATTGGTGCAGGGCAACGGCTGCATGAGCAGTCTGGCAAATGAGAAGCCTGTGAGGTAGCAGATGCAGCCACCATTGGCCTGCCACCACAAGCTGAAGGTGAGGATTGCTCCCGCCTGTGATGCAATTTTCAGCAGTTGTGCACTATGATGAGCACGATGGCACGTCGTGGTGACTGCTATGCCTCTAAAAGCATCCCGTTTGCAGGCAACAGCTGGATACGGCACGACAACAACGTCTTTGAACACAAGCAGCCGTCTGCTGGTCGTAATAGGAGTCAAGCAGAAGAAGAGAGAATTTCGCCCATAGTTGTCTCTGCCTGATTTACATTTCATGCTGATCCGCCTGCAAAGCGCAGGCCTGGTTGCCGGATGCCGGCCCTCGTATGACAGAGCTTGTGCAGAGCGGCAACCATTGGGCCAGGGCGGTGATATGTGATGTGACAAAGTTGTAGAGCTGATGCGGATTCCCGGTAGGCGATTGGTGGCATATTGCCATGGCGCAGCGGCGATGGGTGATCGGCGCGACACGAGCTGTAATTTGTCTGTGATCATACCAATACTTTATGATGCATGTATGCGACGCTCAACGACGAAATGGTGCATCCTATGTGATTTACGCTCCCCGTCGGCATTACCCGGAAGCCGAATTACCACGGACAGAGTAAAAATACACCCGCGACAACGACTTCCGGGCAACGCGATCCGTCCACAGAAGACGATAAAGAGACGCAGAAGAGGACAAACATCACACTTTAGTTACATTATTAAGATGTACGCCGTTTCTGGCGCGAGCGGAGACTCGGCGAGCGAGGGACATGCCTGATGTGCGTCATGGGAAAGCTCGAGCCAAGTCGGCCTCGCCGGAACGCGCCCGACTCGACATTCAACGACGGCGAGACGACACACATGTGAACAACAACGATCTGTCGTGTGTCCATGGGCGCAGCGTAGACCGAGATACGCGTTATCAAAGGTGACGAAAGGAAGGCAGTTAGCACCTCAGCCTGGAATCGCGCGTCGCATGAGGAGCCAAGCGCCATATGATACACCAGTGGCTACTCCGAAGCCATTGATATGCAGATAATTGACTATGTGCAGTCTGTACGAGCGTTATTGACGCCCAGGTTTATCATCCTACCAGCCACGAGATGGACTGAATGATACTTACAACCGGCGAAGACAGCGACTTCCACGTCTTATCACGCGAAATCGACAGACACCAACAGCAGGATAGACTTGACTGTCATTGGGTACGAAGAATCTGGTGATTCGTAGGCGTGGACGGATCTGGGAACCAGCTCACCTGCGTGTCCCCATGCTAAGCAGAGTCTCACGATGCCGCCAACGCACTCGTGCCAGGCATACAGAACGCACATGGGTACGTAAATTGTCTCTACGTCGACGGACGACGCCGGCGCATGCTAATCACGAACATCGGAGACCGAAGCAGGTGGCATGCACACACAAACACACGCTCCTGACGATCCACATGCATCTCCAAGAACGCGCAGGCCCGTACCGGACACCCGCAGATACTCATAGGAACAACATATCTCACGATCGGCTACCACGGTACTCTCAATATAGCTATTCGAGTGGCGCTGAAGTTGCGCTCGATCACCCGGGAGAGCTCACCAAACAGCCCTCCGGGTGCCTGTCCCTGGTCAAGTCGTTCTTGTAGTGCTGGTGTCGTGCGCACGCGACTCGCCTAGGGCGGTGTCAAAAGCTCTGAAGGCAAGCACGTTCTCAACCGGATCAAACTTCCATGACGCCGGTAAG
>CM041202.1:1004521-1107021 GCA_023078555.1 Ulva prolifera | reverse complement strand
AAATGTTCAAGTCACCGCAGTGTTTCATGGTGTGGCATGCAACCAAGACCTGCCTCTCAACTAGTTAAGCCTGACAGTGTGGCTGCAAGCTATCGGGTCACAGCCAGGGGGTGTGGCGCACCTTCCATTGCTCACCCACATACATCATGTACTGGTTTTGGTGTTTGTAAAGATGTCTTCTTCCGTTCACTCTTTTGTCAATTGACCTGACAACATGTGGCCACATGTGGCCAGAAAGCGGCCACAGATTCGGTTTCAGTGTTTGTTTTCTCCCGTTCCCTCTTTTGTAGAACACCTGACAACATGTGGCCACATGTGGCCAGAAAGCGGCCACAGATCGTAGCAATGCGTGCACACAAGTTTGGTTCGAACTTGTACAACATTTTTTCCTCGACGAGCCTGTGAAAGATATCTCATGGCCGGATCTTTGACTCTGATCCATGCTGAAGAATTCGCTGGCAGCGTTCATCCACCTGCGGCACGCACCCAGGTGTGTATGTACTCGCACATCTGCTGGATGTCTGCCCAAGGTGTGTGGCACACTACTAGTAGAGCACATGGGAACAGCACGGAGCAGCCTGAGGCTGGTGTATGTGCCTGGGATCCGATGGCTTTTCAAGCACGTGCACAAAGTATTACGCGGCTGCGCGTCACTGTGTCGCAGTGCGATTCGCGCGACCGACCGTGACGCCTACCATGCGCATCGTCAATATACTCTCTCAACTGCGTCAGGCTGCGTGAACGTCGCGCACGAACAACGAACACATCGACTCAACGCGAGAATGGGGGCTCAAGTACTTCATGTCGGCGTAGAACGTACGGCACAGTTGTGATCGGTACCGGGTGGATCTTGTATATACGTCAGTGTGCTTGCAGTGGGTGATCAAGCTGTTTATGCTCTGTTTCTGCTGGTCAAGAATTGATCATCTTGCCCGGTGCTAGTGCGACTGCTCGATCGGTGGCAACGCTTCACCAGATCCGTAAGCGCGCGTGGAAGCGTCCCGTTCTCGAGACCGATTTTTGGCTGCGGTGACGCAACAGTTCAAGCGCAGCCCATATTCCGGCGAAAGAAGACATAGCTTATTGGCATACCTTCGCTTACAACATTCGTGCGCTTTTGTACAAATCAAAAATCCACATTCGTGCGCTCCCGATACCATTTCACGTACGTTGTGCTCGATGTCGCACGCGGACCTGCCGGACTGAGGTGTGGCCGCGGTTGTGGTATCATCGTGTTATTGTATCGGATGAGATTCGGTTTGGGTTTTAATCTTCAATCTTTTGGAAACATCGTGTGTGTGTTGCTGTTGTTTCGGATGTGATTCTTTTGTCATCATGATGATCAACACTGACGCAGGCGCGTGCGCATGTATTTACGAAAGAGTGTTCACAAAAGAGTGAACGGGAGAAAACACAAACACTGTGGCACCGCAGACGAATCTCACCCCCGTGCGCATGTCATTTTGCGCGTTGCTCACACTCGAAACCCGACAGTTGAGCGGAGGGGTGCGTGTGTTGCCAGACAAAGGGCGTGGACTTGTGGGCTGCTGCAGATTTATTGGGGTCGGCTGTATGGCTGCCAGTGGCCGCCACCATCGATGTCTGGAAGCGGGTGTCGTACACGCTGATACTGTTTATACCAGTTTGCTCTTCTGTAGTTACTTGTCACGAAAGAGGTTTCGGGCACGGACATGCAGCGCACACTAATCTCTTTCGTTTACTGTCTGAGTCGACAGTCCTGGAGTTCATCATGAGGTGTGGGGGTGGGTGTAGTGTGATCGTGTGTATCTTGTTGTTCATTCGGATGAGATTCGGTTTTGGTGTGTGTCTTCTCCCGTTCACTCTTTTGTAAATCTTGCTCTTTAATGGCAAAACTCGCCTCATCGCCGCGGCAAGTCTTGCAGCCAGCACGTGCGATCCAGCGGCGACGAGGAACGCACGAGGAGCACATCTTACCCCGCGGCCGAGGGCAAGTTCCCCTTACGTGCGCGCGAATCCCTCGGCCGCCTGAACGACGAACTCTCGTGCATGAGCGCCGTCGGCCAATATGTCTGTCATGAATCGTGATGCGTCTTCGTAGCTATTGTTGTTTGCCTTCTTCAAATCACTCTTGTGCATGACCGTCTTCGTAGCTCCTATTGCATCGTTCAACGCCAAATGCCAAACCGCGCGTTTTCACGGCACCGTTATTCTCCTACATGTGCACACCTTCACCTGCAGCCCCACCACCTACTGCGATGTGTATGTAGTTACAAAGGACATGTACAGCGGCCAGGGTCCCGAGCCAACTCTCGGAATCCACTCGCAGATCCACTCACTCATTCACCAGTGTCGTACGTGTGAGGCAATCCAGTGATATGGCCACTATACCGGCAGATACAGTCGCGCGATGTTCCTAGGATCCAGTGCAAGGATGCAGTGCTTGATCAGAGAAAACGCAGTTATCCTGCTTCACAAGGAAGCAGGTAGTCATTAACCACGCAGCCCATAGTTACAAAGGACAGAGGCCGCAGCCCATGCATGTACAGAGACAAAGCCCGTGTACAGAGACAAAGCCCTTGTATTTATTCGAGCATGCATGATCATGTGCACTGTGGCCAGTTACTTGTTGTACATGTGACACGTCTCTTCTCTTCCAGTCTCGGTCGGTCTCGCTCTAGAGGATTGCATATTAGGGAACTTGCGAGCTGGTTCGGTGTCTCACGTAGGCGTCTGATGAGGCCCTTTAGCAAGGCCGAAACATGCATGTTATGCCGGTCCGTGATGTTCATGTAATACAGCATCAACCAGTGAACTTTCTACCTCAGTTAGTACAGTTACTTGTTGTACATGTGACAAGGACAATGTGTGCTATGGGGTACCCACACCCGTTCTCGCAGTCGTGACATGAACGGTGTCCATTGAGACTTTGCCAGACGAAATCCAGGATGTGTACATCTGGCAGCAGGTCCAGAGGCCAGGAAGGACTCGACCCCTGTTGCAGAAGAGGTCCTCTTGCTGTGTTTGCGAATATGTGTCTGGCCATTCATTACTGCTGTTTTCTGCACCATGACAGCTGCCAACATGTGCAGAGCAACAGAGAGAGACCATGATGCATGCATCGCATGCAACATTGCTGGCAGTGTTGCTGCTGGCAACCTCCACCGACGATGCTGCTGCTCAGCAGAACACAGGTGCGAACCAGGAACAGCAGGTGGCTCACAAAGATCCGCCCATATATATATATCACTGTGTATGCTATCACCATGCTGCGGTGCTAGCAGCTGATAGCAGAGCCTGATGCGCATCACACAGTGGATTTCATGCCAGTGGTTTCTTACTGTTCAATCTGCTGCAAGGCAATTGTGCATATGGCTGCAGCCAACGTGGTGCGGCTGCAGCTTGCCAAAGCAACAAGTGATAAGCTGCAACGGCCATGCGGCACCGGCACCCTGACAACGGCAATGCATGGGTGCAGGCGGCTGCAAAGGACAGGTCAGCAACGTCATTGCCGCGAATGGCGGGGAATGCCCCGACAACTGCTTCGACACTCCAGCCGGTCAGATGATCATGACCCAGGGCGCTCCGGGCACCGACTGGGTTGTCGGCATCACCCAGTGCATCAAGGTGTGTGTTGCAGCAGGCAGACCTGCCGAAGCAGCTGTGCACTAGCTATCCGTGTCTGCCATCGGCGGATATAGCCGGGTTCCTCAATCAGCATGGGCCGGCAGAAACTCCCCGGGGTGTCCCACGCTGTGCGAACGGCTCCGTGTCTGCCGTCACGTCCACATGTGCCCCGGGGCATACCTGCATGCACCCGACTGCGCCCGAGCAGGTGTAGCCTTTTTTTAACCGTTTGCACATCGCACAGCCTTGCCATCATAGTGCATATTACCAATGCTGATGTACCTGTCAAATGTGGATCTCACTGGTTCCAGGCAGAATTCTGCGTTCTGGTCACCCAAGCAAATGCTCTGACCAGTTTTGGCCGCGATGCGCATGCCTGTCGCTCAACACTGCAGCCTGCGTTGAAGTGCTGCCTCAGTTACGGGGCAAACGTATAGCAGACGCCGCTGCCGTTGCTCGTGTAATGTGCATAACGATGGCGCCTTGGGTGCCATGCTGCTGACGTGCAGTCACTGCACAGGGCGAGGCAATTTTCAAAGTTGCTAAAGAGCAGTCCACCGTTTTGATGCCCTGCCTGATGAAACCCTGCGCCTGCGCCGCCATGCGTCATGCATCAGCACCAACGTGCAGCATCGGCTTTGAACGTGTCACATACAATTCCATCAGGCCAGGACGAATCGCACACACTGCAACCGGGCAGATCCTCCTCTGGCAGCTGGCGTTCTCATGCAGATTTCGAGGCTCTGACCTCCATATGCATGTACACAGTGGCGTTTGTGAATTCACGTCCCTGAATCCCTGGCGGCAGCCCGCCTCTGTGACCTGGCATATGCCATATATATATATATATATATATATATATATATATCTATATATATCTCTATATCTATCTATCTATATCTCTATCTATATATCTATATATCTCTCTATCTATATATATCTCTATCTCTCCTCTCTCTCTCTCTCTCTCTCTCTCTCTCTTCTCTGCCCTCTCTCTCTCTCTCTCTCTCTCTCTCTCTCTCTCTCTCTGGTGCTCTCTCTCTCTCTCTCTCTCTCTCTCTCTCTCTCTCTCTCTCTCTCTCTCTCTCTCTCTCTCTCTCTCTGCTCCTCTCCTCTCTCTCCGAGTGCGCACTCCGAGTCCATGCCACGAAGGGGTCATAATGTCCTACAGAAGAATGAGCGATAATGGAAAAACAGAAACAAAGATCCTCTTCCAAACTTCGGGGCCATCGTGCATGATGCAGGTGTATGTCGAATGCTGTTAGGTACATATGATCATGATCAGAGCTGATGTCAGCTGATTTGACACGGACCCTTTTGTGCTGATGCAGCCATCCGAGGCGATCTCGTTCATCACCTGGGGCCCCGCAGGCCCGAACGGCGAGTGCACTGCCGGCTGCGGCGACAACAAGGTTGAACAGCTCCCCCCCGGAGCCCCCTTCACTGCCCTCACGATTCCATTTGGATCGTGCACAGGCGCGCCCATCTGTGTGTACGTGCATGACGGCACCTTCAGGAGGGGTTCCGCAGGCGCGCCGTTGGAGAATGTTCCCGAATCGTGCATCACCTCTGACAACCAGCTCTGTGAGTTGTGTGGCGCATACCTGGTGACAGTACGCCCCCCCCCCCCCCCCCCCCCCCCATTCCCCATGCCCTCTATATATCATCCCTGGGGCAGGCCAGTCACAATCAGCGTCATCACTGTGGCATGCGATGTTCTCTGCTGCCTGTCTGATGTTGATCATCACGGAACGGTTGCTGCCATGAATACACTCTGCAGGGCGTCATCCCTGTGGCATGCGATGTTCTCTGCTGCCTGTCTGATGTTGACCATCACGGAACGGTTGCTGCCATATATACGCTCTGCAGAGGTAGGAGGTACACGTAGCATGCACTCTGTATCACCGGGTCTCCCTTCCTGACAGTGCTGGACAGTATAATATGCCAGATGGTACATCTGTCTAGATCCGGCGCTGGACAGCTCTGAGGTACTCTGCGCCACCATATCTCACCTCCCTGCTGCCCCAGTACTGACAACACTGGGTCAGATGAGGTTCCCCTGCTACAGTAGCCTTTGAAATGGGGGCCGGTGTGTGTGCAGCCCACGCTGTCTGGAGGCGAGGGGTGCAGCGATGAGTACACCTGCACCACGGGCGAGACCTGTGGCGCCGGCGGCGTGTGCGCAGGCACCCCCGACGATACGTTGTGCAATGACAACATCGCATGCACCGGTGACGTGTGCGTCGCCGACCAGGCCCCCGCCGATGTGGGGGTGCTGCCCGCCGATGTACTTTCTGATGGCTCTGGATGTGGCTACAAAGCGACCGACGTTGCTGCTGATAGCTGCAAGTGCGCCCCAAATACAGCTCCTGGTTACTGAGACATGCAGCACATGCTCGCTCCTGAGTTGAGCTCGAGTAGTCGAGCTCAGAGCGCTCTGAGCAAAGTCACCGCACGCGAGTGCATGTATAGCTGCAGCGACAGTTGTAAGGACAAAATGCATCACTCAACCCGGTGCCTCCGCGCCTTGCCCACAAGAACGGTCTCTCTGTTTGCAGTGACGGCTTCGATTGCTCCGGGGATCTGTGCGTTGCGCTTCCCAGCGTTGCGGCGGCGGTGGCAGGCAGCCCGGCCCCGGATGCCAATGGTTGCTTCTTCGATGTCAACAACGGCCCCGGCTGCCCGGCTGTCCGTGCCTGCGCCATGTCGGAGTGTGTTGCCGCGAGCCCTCTCGCACCTGGCTCCGGATGTGTCAGCTCCGAACGGTCCCTTGACGGCGCGGCCTTCTGCGGGTGCGCTGTGACTTCCGGCCAGAGGAGGCATGTGCATGCAGCGGGCCTCTACTGCCATCGCCCTCTCGTTTCTGCCATGCATGCACAGCGTCTGTTGCTTGCCACCACGACCATCGGCCATGCTAAGCTTTGTCCCGAGCACGAACCGGCCTGCTTACAGAGTTTGTCCGTTCCTCCTGCATGCACATAGCGCCCAGAAGATAAACATCAGAAGCATCTGCATGTTGTGATCAGCATCCGGGGCCTGCTAATATCTGGTTGCACAGGAGTCTTACGCTCTACATTTACGGCCAATATATCTGTGCATACCTAGATGAGTACTGCTATTCAACCGCCCGGCCATAACCCCCGCGCTATTACACGCAGTTTCTGTGTAGCTTAATCACTGCACCCTCATCTCAGATTCAAGTGACGCCATGACACCGCAGATTGGCAGTGCGCTCCATTGTTCACAGCAGCCATGCTGCCACACGGCTTGTCGAACTAGGGCACCCTGCCAGATACACATGCATGTGCCGTGCCTTGGCTAGCCAATGCAGCTGCATTGACCTTGACTCGCACGTGTGGTGCGCAGGGGGCAGCTGCCTGAGTGTGTGGGCGCTGTGTGCGTCGACGCTGATGGGGTCACCGGGTACGGAGAAGGCACGGTTGATTCAGCCGGCTGCAGCCTGCGCCCTCAGGCCGACGCCGATGCGGAGTGCCCACAGCCCCTGGACTGTGGAGCAGGAGAATGCAACAGGGTGCCGAGAGTCCTTGGAGGAGGCTGCATCATCCGCGGAGGGTCGACATTTGACGCAGAATGCGACCAAGGCCTCACTTGCGAAGTCGGCTCCTGCGTGAGTGATCGTGATGACCCAGAGAGGGCAGGGCAGTGCCTGTACACGCCCACAGATGCAATCTGTGACGATGGTAAGGCCTGCACCGAGGACATCTGCGTGGCCCTCAACGACCCCGTACCGCTCGGCATCAGTCTTGCAGATGTGGATTCCGTCACTGGGTGTGGGTATAAGGAAGTGGCAGGCGTGTGCGAGTGTGACCCCCCCCCCCCCCCCCCCCCCCCCCCCTGTTGAGTGTTTCGCAGTTTTTTCCGTCTCAGCGCCCCCTGTGAGTTGTGCCGCACAATATTTGCCTGCTGGAGGAGCGTGGGCTTCAAGAGGGCACCTGCGCTGCAGTGATCGTGTGTCACAGGCATCGTTTTCACATGACAGGATCCAACAGCTGTTGGTGCATGTGCCGCAGCCTGCGATCCGATGCATATACCCTACACCACTGCGGTCTTCACATCTCCTTGATTACTCTGTATTTTGCAATCACACCAGCATGTGAACCAGCATGTTTATCATTGGTGAGGCACCCCCCAGTGTAGGAGACTCTTGAGGGGAACATCCAGTGGTGCAGAGTTCCATCACGTGGTATTTTTCCCACGCATTACTTCAGACTGCCAAGGAAATGTGTGTGGCCATGATTCAAGCTTGGAAATGGTTGTGGTCATGGTTAACCATAACAATTAAGCTTCAAGCGAACATTCATGAGTACATGGCCAAAACCTGGTGGTGGGGACAGATCGACCCAAGCCTTCCAGCGTACAGGCCTTGATCATTAACGCGGCGTGCTCTCTTGCAGTGATACCTTCTCTTGCTCAGCGGATCTGTGCGTTGCACTGCCCAGCGTTGCTAACGCGGCGACCACTCCAGCTGGTGCTACGGGCGATGACACCAGCGGCTGCTTCATCGACAAGGAGACGGGCCCGGGATGTGGCGAAACGCCGGCCTGTGCATCTGCAGTGTGTGTGGCCGGGCCACCCCTGGGTCCAGGAGGCCCGGGATGCGAGATTACTGAGATCGGAAACTTCTGCGCGTGCGCCTCTGTCCGTTGCACTTGCCCTGCCTAATGCTCGTCAACTTTGCATCGCATACGACAAGGCTTATCAACTGGTGACTGCATCTTGCGGTGACCAGTGCACCTGTTCCCAAGTCGTCATTATAATTGCAAGACTCAATATTGTACAATGATTGAGGGGTCAACACCGTTTGGTCCTCATAAACGACTGGTGTTTATAAACGTGGCAGGTGCCATAAACCTGGCGGGTGCTGCCTTTGATTCTGCGGCACTGCACCAGTTTGGAATGCTGGCCAAGCTGCATGTCTCCAGCCCACACAGTCCTCCGGTAGCACAGCTCTCCATCAAGAGCTGGCCTCTTTACCCACACAAAGCTGGCCTGAGGCATTCTTTCCGAGAGTTATGCAGGGACAAGTACGCAGATTGCGTGGGAGCTGTCTGCTCCGCCGCGGACGGCGTTTCAGCATATGCGGGTGGCACAGTTGATAGTGATGGATGCAGCATTCCGCCGCAGTCCACTGCAGATGCGGCCTGTGTCGCACCGCTAGCTCCGGCCGTCGACTGCGGCGGGTACACTTGCAGCCTCGATCCCGGCGCGGGCTCCGGTTGCGAGCTCACTGCCGGTCCCGCCTCCAATGCGGACTGCTTGGACGGGCTAGCTAACTGTCAGACAAGCACCTGCAGTGCCGAGGGGGCGTGCTCGGCCCCGACTGCCATAGTCGGCTTCTGCGAGTGTGCCCCGCCAGCTCCAGAACCCTGTCTTATGACCGGGCAGTGCTCCCGGTCAGTACATGCATGCTGCATCGCTGCGACCAGCAATCCCAGTGTCTGTGCCTTACCACCTGCCCCTGCCGCTTGTGCACTTTCAAAATGCGCGCTGCTTTCAGCTAGCTATACCTCTCCAGTCGTCAGCCTAAACCCTGCCTGTAAATGAGAACACACCCTTGAACCAAGGTCACGACATGGGAAACATGTCTGCACCTGATGCATGCAATGCGTGCCCTCGCCTGGCATCTGCCTCACCCCACATGCATGTGAGCATGTAATGCCTACAAACGTGACATTACTGCGCAGGTCCAAGTACGAAGTATGCGCCGAGGCGATGTGCGCCCCCGGGGCCACGGCCGATGCCGACGGCTGCATCACCGCAGACGACGCGTCTGCCAACGCAGGCTGCCAAGCAGACTTTCCCTCTGACTGCGCACCAACAACTTGCAACCGCGCTAGCCTGCCAGAAGGTGGGACAGGCACTGGGCTGGATGGCTCAGGATGCACGCGTGCCCCTGATGTCAGCCTCTGCGTGCCAGACTTCCCTTGCCAACTGCCTGCCTGCAGCGCTGAGGGGGTCTGCTCATTCACCTCGAGCAACGAAGTGTGCCAGTGCGCAGCTCATGATACCATCGATCATGCCTTGCACACCTGGTCTGCGATGGCATCGTGCTGTTGGCCATGTGTTGATCTGTGCTCATGCCGCTGGCCTGGATGTGCACGGGCGTGCGCATGCATTTCGGCCACGAAAATGTGACGTCCCCAGCAGTGGCTGCGTTCACAAGCAACCTGACGGACCCCAGAGACACAGGCCTGGACCCGCATGCTTTCAGGGCACTCACAGTAATAATTACGTGTGCCATTGTGCGCCTCATTGCTGCACCAGCTCGCATTGTGTTTTCAGTGCCACACGATCTCTGTACCTATATACCTGGTACCTGCACATGGCTTGGAGGATGTGATCCTGCCGGGCTGAGGTGGGGGCGCGCGGTTGTCCCGGTACTGCATGTATACTGCTGTTGGTTCGGATAAGATTCTTTTGCGGTTTGTGTACTAAATCTCACCCGTGCGCTCTTTGGTAATGCATACATGGTACCTGGACATCGTGCACGTGCCTCAACTATTGCACGTTGTCACCGGCCTAGCTAGGCTATAGTCGTAGACCATTGCTCACGTCGGGTCTTGTGGCAGCCTCAAAGTACGCCTCGGAAGTAACAATGCCAACCAAACCTGAAACCTGCTGTCTTTCAGGGACCCGGTGCTTGGATTCGTCCCAACCGGTGGGTTTGGCCCGTGTGTCGAGGCGGTGTGTGAGCCAGCAGCCCTGACGGACGCCACCGGCTGCCTCGCACGTCCTGTCGCTCCGAGCCCCTGCGCTCTGGCGTCGGGCGCGTGCGGCACCTCCGTCTGCAACATGGCAACCGGGGAGTGTGACGTAACTTCAGATGTGCAGCCTGGGCAGTGCAGCGGGTGTACAACAGACTGTGTCGACAACGTATGCGTTGGTGCGTTTCCCCCGACAGCCTTCGCTGCGATCTGTTTGATCCCTGCTTTCAGCCCTGTTTGATGAGCACGCAACGCCACAAGTACAGTCTAATTGTACAGTGCTAGCAGACCATGCAACCGACCAATGTGGCGGCGTGGTAGCCATACATCTGCTGCGCTCACGTGTGCATGCCATGGTATACCGTATTGCTGTCAGGCGTGTGTGCATGTCATATGACGCACGCTTTCCTGTGAGCTCCCCAGCTCTTGAAAGCGGTTCCATCGCTGAATTCCGCGCCGTACATAATTCCGGTGCTCCTCCTCATATTAGGCTAATTTGCCAGGCCAGCAGCATGTGTATGGTGCAATGTAATGTATTCCCGCCATGCATGCCATCTCGACGCTCCCATGCCGTGCCATGCACGGTGGCTGGTTTCAAACTCATAACGCTTGGGTGGCGCTGGTCAATCGATACCATGCTTCCAGATGCCCTCCTAGCTCTGTCCCGTCTCCGCCGTGGCTTCTCGTGTTACGGCCGCCCCTTTGGCCACGATGCGGGTGTTGATGCTGTGGTGTTGTCTGCGTACCTGTGGCCGTAGTTCTGTTTTGCACACAATGTCACTACACATTGGATGTGCACCATGGACACCTGTGGCCCTTGTTCTACGGCATCTACCAAAGATTGTTTGTACTCCCGGTCGACAATCGTGTTGCATGTTGCTCTGGTATCGTGCTGTTTCCCGATGACTTTCCCGCTGACTTTCTGACGTCAGATACCTTTCCCTCTTTGAGAGAAGATGCACACAAGTGACGTGGTGACGTGGTAGGAGGTGCCCTACCTACTTTGTTTCAACGTTCCACGACAAAGGGACATGTATGTACGTAATGCATGCTGTGTTAGCATTGCTGCTTGAGAGTACGCTGCTCTCTTTTTGCTTGCACTGCAGCATGCTTCAAACCAGAAGTCCTTGTAGATCTGTAATTCTACACAGATCAGTGTTCCGGTGCTATGTTGACAGAGCGAACAATGTGCAGATGGCTGCAATGAGTGCCAGTTCTGTATCGGCGGTGTATGTGAGGTGCGCTCTTCAATCTTCCTCACCCTACAACCGTCTCTAGCAGATTTGGACTTGCCGCTCCCTCGTTATGTGCACACATATGTTTTGAGGCAATTTACGCTGCCATTCATGCCTTCTATTGACAGCTTGTGCTTGGTATTTAGGCGGATTCAAACGCGCTCGCCCGGCCGTGCACAGGCCCCGACGGCCTCGAGACGTGCAGCTGCTCGGCGGAGGGCGAATGCAACTTCTGCCGGCAAGAATGCATGTTCACGGGCGACATCCCGGGAGACGACGTGTTCCGTGGTTGTGCTGAGACCGCCGAGGACCCTGCCTCATCCAACTGCGGCGGTAGGTGCACTGAGTTGTGCCGCTTGAAGTGCGGAGGCACGGCTACCTACGAACCAAACTTATGCAGCAACGTGATGGGAGGCAACTGCAAGGGCGTGTTTTCAGTCTTTGATCCGACTGACGAGTTCACCGGCCCGTGCTGCAAGTGCGACGCTGTTTGCCCGGGCCTACCATGAGGCACAGGAGAGGAGCCGCTGGATGAAAGAGAATTGCTGGGGGTGGGGTTGTGGGGTCTTGGGCAGTTGGTGTCGTCGGGCCTGCTGATGTTGCCGCTGCAGCCCACAGTGCGCACCTAGGGCCCAACGATTAACAAATCCAGTACTGATTACATCTTCTAGTTGCATCCAATGCTCAGATAGGGATGACTGGCCAATGCCCCAAGGTTTTTTTTTTGTGTATACACTGCCCTATCCACAGCCGTCTGAATGGCCGTGAATGAGCGACCGTGATTACGCTTGTACCTTGCACATCCAGCCGAACAAGTTGATTGGTGAAAGTTCTCGTCTGATGGAAGTAGACTGTTTTTGTCGGTGTCCACGGTGTGAATGCAGATGATGCATCTTGCATCTCTGTTCATTTGAGCAGCAATGGACAAAGTTTTTGACTGGAAACAACTGTAATGTCTGCACCTACTTCAGCAAGTTCTTCTGAAATGTCGCAAATGCTGTACACACCTCTGCCCTGCATGTTGGTGACAAGTGGTACCTATACCCTGCCTTTTCGTGACAAGTGCAGTACCACAGCGCACATGACTGGCAATGTGAAGATATGGGTCCAGCTGGGCAACCCCGCAGGCGCCCAAGAACGGTAGCAGCTGTGTGTGTGGGGGATAAGTATGGGTGTGTGTCTCAAGGGAAAGACAGGGTGGTTGCCTGCTCCGCCAGGGCAACGCACAAACACATCACATCCACTGACCACAGCCGACCGACGCCAGACCAGATCACGCCTTCCGAGCACAGCAAGAAGGCCCCACACCCATGCCAGCCAGGCGCCTGCATACGCACACGCACCTACACTCACCCACGCACCCCCCCGCCCCACCCACTCTGCCCAGCCGGCCAAATTGCCGAGCTGCCTGCCACACCCCCACCTCTCCCTCGTTCGCCAACTGTTAGGCGCAGGCTCAGGTGCCTTGCTGACCGATGCGCGCCGCCTCCTTGACATGATGCAGCACCCGGACACGTCTCATGGGTGCCGCGGCTTGGGCAGGCATTGGCCTGGGCAGGCGGGTGGATGACGGCGGTGCGGTGTTGCCCTGCCACTCGGGGTCAGCCTGATCAAACTCGGGAATGGAGGTGGGAACGATGGCGGAAGGGGGGACTCGCGTGTTGGGCCGCCGCGGTCCCGGGGTCGTATTGCGTGACGGCTCGGGGCTGCTTGTGTTTGAGGCTGGAGCGGGGGCGGGTATGTCGGTGCGTGTTGGGTGAATTCCGGTCATGCTGTGGTCGGGAGCTGTTTACGTGCACATGCTGTTATTGGGTGTTGGTTTCGGGCGTGTGTGGCAATGTTCGTGATTATATCCAGACGTTCGTACGTTGAGCCGTTTTTGTGCTTGTTCGTTGCCATGGCGGTGCTAACGGCCACTCCGAACCTGTACTTGAAACACACAGCCATTACGTATACCCCCCAGTCCACACGCCCCGGACCCACGCACAGACCAGCCCCGCCAGCCCACAATGGTTTGTCTTACAAGGACAAAGTCGGAGCGGCCTGAAGCACCGCCAGGGCAATGAACAAGCACACCCACACCCCCAGTGCATGCAAGACATGATACGCCCCATGTCGAACTCGTGTGGGCGTGTGCGGCAGTGTCGGGACGCTTTGCAGCATTTCCAGGGCTGCCAACCAGAAATTAGAGCTGAATAGTCGAAATTGTTACATATGATCGGGCCCGTCGTCTCTACATTGGTGTGCGGCTGTGCGGTGGCATGTGTGCGTCGGATGCATGCGGTCTGCGTGGGAGTGTCGTGCGGGCTGATCATGACCATAGTGGCTATGGCGCGGCATTGCACCATGGTGCCTTGTATTCGAGTTGGTGTAACGCTTGGTGGCACCAGTGGTGTCTCTCTGGTATGCCATATGCATGCTGCTGCGCTGTGCTAGTTGCCTCCCACACTGTACACATGTAGTCTAGATGCGGAACAACGATCGACTTTCAAGCCACCGCCAGCCACCACCTGTCATGCACAGATCCTGAGCTCACTCGAGGATGGTCTTGCAGCGGTTGTGTAAGGCACACTGGGTCTGCCCTGAACGACTCTACACATCATAAATACCTGAAGAATTGCCAGCTGTGCATCAACTCAGCTGCCACCAGACCCGACAGCGTGATGTGCTGTGCATCACTTTAGCGTGTTTCAGTTTTAGGAGCAGGTGTACCCTGCCTGCTTAAAACGTAGTGCATGACCTCGGGGCCGCCCCGGGTACAGTTTTAGTATGGTAGCCTCTCTAAGTAGAACGGGGACGATGGCAGCCAGTTGCAAGAGCCACATCAAGCTGACCTGCCCCGCGCTGCACAACGGCGTATCCTGGACATGTACTATCCCAGGTCCTTGTGCTTGAGTTGGAGAAAGTATGCTCTAGGATGGTAAGGACCACGAGGCTAATCATGTAGGCGCAACTAGCACTGTCACATGCCGGGCAACGAGGCACGCGGATGGCGTCACGCACAGACAGATCATAGCCTTGGGGTACATTTTCAGTGTGAGACTTGCTCACTGCACCTGATCACCAGCTTGCAACGTAAATCATGGCGCCCTAGGTTTACGGACAGAGGCCGCAGCGCGCAGCGATCAAAGATGGTGCACACGCCGGTCTTGACAGTCCAGGTATTCTTCGCAATATAAAGCGCTGTTGCCTGCGAGGTCCCAATTGCCCCAGCAGTGATGTCGTCAATCGCGTTAGTGGAACACGAATGTTGGCTGACATTAAGCCAATAAATCGGCCGATCAATCCTTCCTCCATTTCTCAGATACATACGGCTTGTAGAAAATCGAATATGTGACAGCGGAGCTGACATCAAGCTATCGGCGCATGCCATGCCACTATGCGCGAATGCCTGACACGCTAATGCGAGGCGATGCGAACTATCTGTCAGCCCGATCAGCTAGCGCGCCATGGGATAGTACCTCGCTTGCCGAATGCTACCCACAAATGTGACAGAAGCAATATTTCATAACCCGGTGAGTATTACGCATATTTTCAGTGTGCTGTGTGTTCTCGATGCAATGTCACACGTTTGGGCATGAACGACCCTCGTTTGGGGAAAAGCGCGGTAAATCTACAAAACCCGGGTTTGCGATGGGGAGACTCCCCAAACGCAAGATGACATACTACAAATGCCCATTCAACATAGACAATAGGGCCGAAGTTTTCCCCAAACAGTCAAAATCGCAGCCGAACTTGCGCGCCGTAGGTGGGCCCACTATGTAGCGGGAGTGGTTGACCCCCTTTTCCGCTTGCACCTGTCAGGCGTGCCCAAAGGGCCCCCACCTCTAACTCCGAGCTACCGACATCAGTTTACAAAAGAGCTACGGGAGAAGACACACACAGACACACACAGACTAACACAGACACACACAGACACACACAGACACACATAGGCAAACACAGAGAGACAGAGAGAGACACACACAGAGAGTGACACACATAGAGAGGCACACAGATAGAGGTGGGGTGCCCCTCGGGAGCCCCGCCCGTGTGACGCCACCAACCGATAGCCTTTACCTCCAGCTGGTCCAGGTCCGATGGGCGTGCGGGGTGCCTTCTTTGGCATGTGTAGGGATTGCGGAGTCGGCTTGGGCGATGCATTGTCCTGGGTGCGGTGCGGCGTGGGCCGGCGAGGCTGCGCGGCGATGTGCCGGGCTGGCGTGGTGTGGTGTGTTGTCGCTCGGGGGGTGGGGGTGGGGTTTGGGGCTAGGGCGGCCCCTGGGGGATCGGGCGGCCATGATAGGCGGCCTCAGGCAACAGTGTGTTGGGCGCGGCCCTGTCGTACGGCGGCAGGCGTTGTGGTGTTGGCGATTGTGTTGTTCTGTGTGGGCCGTGGGGTCTGTGCGTGTGTGTGCTGGTGTGTGGGTGTGTGCTTGGCGGTCTGCGGATCTGTGTCGCTTGCTGCGCCGGTGATGGATGAGATGTGCGTGGGTGTCTTGGTGTTTGCTTTGTATCCTTACTCCTTTCGCGGTGCTACCCGCCTTGCGTGGATTATGTGTTATATAATCGTGATTATGGTGGGTCATGGAGACGGACGCATGCTGTACCAGCAGTAGGCGTGGCCAGAGGTGCTCATGACTGCTGTCGAGATCAGCTATGAGCTCGTGGCACGCTGAGCATATAGGCGGGAGCAGACTGGAGCTGTTCACGGAAGAGAGGTTTGTACTGTGCAGCTAATAGCTCTTCTTTAGCTCAGTTCCCCGCCCGCCCGGGCCCATTTTTTGTGCAGGTGCGGAGCGTGTGGCGCGCCGGGCTGCGTCTCTCGGTGCTTGCATCCCGGCGGGGGTGGGCTCCATCGCGGCTGGTGAGGATTCAAGTTCCAGACTGTGACCCCCATAGGTGACAGGCCTATGGCCCTCAGTTGTTCCAGAGATACCCAAGGGGTAGTGCCTCCAAGTGTTACGTGCCTACGGGCACCGGTGTTTATTCAACACCACCGTCTGAGTGACCATAACTGCCTTTGTCCTTGTAACACACAGAGAGAGACACAGAGAGAGAGGCAGGGAGGCAGGGAGGCAGGGAGGGAGGGAGGCAGGGAGGGAGGCAGGGAGGGAGGGAGGGAGGCAGGGAGGGAGGCAGGCAGGGAGGCAGGCAGGGAGGCAGGGAGGGAGGCAGGCAGGGAGGGAGGCAGGGAGGGAGGCAGGGAGGCAGGCAGGGAGGCAGGGAGGCAGGCAGGGAGGCAGGCAGGGAGGCAGGCAGGGAGGCAGGCAGGGAGGGAGGGAGGGAGGGAGGGAGGCAGGGAGGGAGGCAGCGAGGGAGGCAGGGAGGGAGGCAGGGAGGGATGCAGGGAGGGAGGCAGGGAGGGAGGCAGGGAGGGAGGCAGGGAGGGAGGCAGGCAGGGAGGCAGGCAGGCAGGCAGGGAGGCAGGCAGGCAGGCAGGCAGGCAGGCAGGCAGGCAGGCAGGCAGGCAGGCAGGCAGGCAGGCATGCATGCATGCAGACAGAATGAACCAGATAAAGCATATCATGCGCATGAAACATGTTGAACATAGGCATTTTGACTCAAACTACATCAAAAGGCGACTGTTTCTGCTCCGTGCGGTCCGCCCTTGACAGGCGCCCTTGTCACATGAGCCAGCATGTGTGCAGACGGGGCCCCCACCCCACGGAAATGCATAATTGCCAAGGCACATGCAGCCCAAGTGGCACCACCCTAACACACCCGACTCTGACACCCACAACATTCCGCTTCATGCTTTCCACCCAGTCTGCTCTAGAGCAGATCTAAATCTGGCCCGCTGTGTTCACCTTTCGGCGGACGACGCGTTTCAATGTTTCAATGTCCGCCACTACATGTCCACTACTAGTACATGTCCGCGGTCCTGAAGCGAATTCAGATTTGATACTTCAAGCTTAAGTGGCTGGCGTTTAATAACCACAGGTAGGTAGAGTAGGCAGGGTAGCCACCCAGCCCACAATGTCACCGACCCCACTCAGCCACGATAATAATTCTACAGCATGCATGTCCCGCATACATGCCAGACTGAGTTGACTCACATCCGCAGGGATTCGAACCTGGTTGCACAAGACAACGCTGCTTCGACATGCACACATGCTACTCTAAACACAAGGCCTGTGAAACCGTTGCTGCAATCGTCAATGCAGCAAGTTAATATGAAATTTTGTCACACGCATTTTGAAGTACCAAGTTGACAAGTGCATAGAAGAGGAACCACTGGATAGCTACTGGCATAAGCGGCTGCACAGCTGTCGGGATATAGATTTATGGCTGAGGTGTTCATGGTGCACGCATACATGTTCAGGCCACCAGAATTGAGAGACACTCTTGTACATGTACGTACTGAGATGTGCGGCTTCGGTTATGCGCATACAGCTGTACTTCGTGGTTCTCAGATGCCGGTGTCCAGCATGTTGGGCCACCTCCTGGACATGTGACGACCATAAACACATTGAGAATTTTGAGTAAACTTCAAGTTTAGCTCCACGAAGCCGACGAATTTGCGTAGGCCCGGCACTGTCCAACGTCCAGGGCTGGTGGTCAGGTCTTAGTTGCCATTCTGTCGCGATCTCACCGTATCAAACAGAGTCACATGATGAGAGAGACTCTGGTAATGTAAATAGAAGCAAGATGTGGATTGCCGAGACAAATCCACGTCTGCAGACTCGCCCAATGCACAGACAGCGCGCGCACGAAAGGGATCCGCAGAGCACGAGTTCCGGTCTAGAGTGACTCGCGAATGTCTTGACAGAGGATGCCACGTATGTACCAACGTACTCATGGATGCCGTATGATTATGTATGCGGCAGCGGCACACGTAGCACATGGTAACTGCACTTTGAGCGGCAGTGACCAGGAAGCGTTAGCCGCAATGCAGCGTGCACTCCTACGTACGGACTCTTGAATCGTCAATGCCGGCAGTGTCCGAAATGTTACCTCAACATGGTCCTACACCAATCTCTTTGATCTACGAATAGCACTGTAGGATGCACCGAGATTGCAACCGGCTCTGGCATAAGTCGATGGAGCACACACGACCAGCTCCACAATCGGCGTAAAATAGGCCAGGAACTCGCGCTCGTATCGTACTATCGATATCGCTTGCTGTCGTGGCTGCCGCAGTCGAGATACTACCGCGGTATCGACGTGATCGTGCATCATGGGGCGCGGCGTGACATGTCATGCATGGTGTGCAATTATTATTTGCAGGCTCACTGGCAAAGTCAGAGCGCAATGTGCACCCAGAGCTCACAGTCAAGCCATTCTGGCATGCTGATCACACAGGATCATCTAAAGGATGATTTTTTTCTCTTTCGTCACATGCATCGATATGTTGCAATGTTGCAGGCATGTCCAAATGATGACTAGGTGGTCATGGTTTGCTGCAGTGCTGGGGCCAAATCATCTTTGAGCACTTGTACAGCTTGGTGCACTAGTGGTGCTGTGGACAGCAGGACAGTTATTTAGACACAGCAATGCGGCGAGGAACACACCCTGAATTTTGTAATCTGTACTATCACTCGCCTTGCTTGAATCGCACGCGAGTGTAGAGGCGCTTCTGTCCAACACCGGTGCCCAAGATGTCCTCAGCAAGCTTACGTAATACTGTGCATTAAGGAATCGATACAGCAGTCATGATTATGATCTCTATGTGAATGAGAAAAATCGTGACTTTGGGATACATTGCACAACCTCGTGCAGCTGTGACATCATCACGAGGATTCATGGCTACTCATGTTGGAACTTGCCTCTGGCAGTTAGCGTCACGGTGCCGATGTGTGTTCACAACAGAGCAGTGCACGGGCGCAACTTGAATGTGCACACAACATGTTTTTGTCATCAACGTGCACCCAGCATAAGATCCGCTTCTACAGCGAGTGCTGTGTAGCCCCTTCGGCCTGTGGAGACCGCTTGGAGACGCGCGTAGCCAGAAGCGGCACACTGGCCAAGATAGTATCGATGCGCATGGTCAGATTCGGTTTCAGTGTTTGTTTTCTCCCGTTCACTCTTTTGTAATTTATGCGCATGGTCAAGATAACCTGCAACCTGTAGCAGTTGCCACCACGTGGCCTCCTGCTTTGTCGATCGCAGCTAGCACACGTCGCGGAGGTTCGCCGCAACCCGCAAGAGAACCATCCCCAGCGCCGTGCGGCTTGCGCGAATCGCGAATGTCTGGTTGATTGAGTTAACTGGAACCTCGCATTCCACATAAGCGGCGCTGACTAGGCATATCGTCACCATCGGCGCCGCGAACGACTCGAAGCACTGCATCAAGATATTACAAAAGAGTGAATGGGAGAAAACAAACACTGAAACCGAATCTCATCCGCATCAACATCAAAACACACTCACACGAACACAACAACCACACTCACAACTCAGTCCGGCAGGATCGCGTCCTCCAGGCCCGCATCATACCGCAACCCCTGCTCCCGAGAGATGACAAGCCCAGACTTCCGATACATATCCGCATTGCCACGCTGCAATGACACCGACAACACCCGCAGCGCCCACTGGACAAAAGCGCCTTTGGAGATGCGCCCACTGGCAGCGGCCACATCCGCCAACTGACCGACGAACCTCACGGCAGCCTTGCCCATGAAGCCACACGATTCGACCGCAAACGGAACAAACCGGAACGCGGCATGGTCAGGCACGTCCCGCCGGAAGCGGTCCCGCTTCCTGTCCTCCGCCCGCTCCGCCGTCGCACCCGTCTCCCGCGCCGCAGCGGCCAAGTATGAGGCCGCCGGCGCATGTGTGACCACGACGTCCACGGCCGCCATCTCCAGGCGCGGCATGACCACGACGACGTCCCCGCGGCGATTCAGCTCAACACCCGCGCCCCTCGCGAGGGCACGGTAGAGCTCCAGGGCAGACTGCAGTCCGGCGTAAGAGGCGACCAGGCGCAAGGCACGAGCCGAGTTATCATGGCGCATCTGGGTCTCCTTCGCCACTGCATCAAGTTTGTCGTGTGATCGTGTTTATGTTGCTGTTGATTCGGATGAGATACGTTTGTGGTGTTTGTTTTCTCCCGTTCACTCTTTTGTGAAGCCTCTTTTGTAAAGCCTTTTGTGACAACTGCACCAACATCCAGCATGCACGCAGACGCAGCTCGTACGCAACGACCCCGCAGGACAACTGGCGACCCCGCCGAATCTTCAGCCAGCGTGTATCCGCAGAAGGGTCAAGTTCACATTGCATCGCAGCTCAGATCGGACGAAGCTCTGCATGTCCTGCGAACAATGTCGTGCTGACAAAGGGCGCATGAACGTCTTTTTGATCAGGCGCTCAGGAGTATCGAACGGTGGCGCTGAGCCTGTGTTACAAGGTCATGAAAAAACTCGGCCGGAGAGACAAGCAGTACTACCGCATCAGCTCGCGACTCCGGTGTCCATGTCACCACCATCGTCATGAGTGAGCGCTCCATGTTCAGCCTGTTTGAAACGCCACTCCGACACCGGTGTCCACCAAATCAAACTAGTTAGCCATAGCTATAGCATGGCTGTGGAAGCGGCTGCAGATGTGTAGCACACGGTATTGCATGGCCTTTGCAGTGTGTTTTCCATGTTGCAGCCAAGTGTTCAGGAGGGCAAGCTTGCAAACTGGGCCTGTGCCTTGCGTGTGCCTTGCGTGTGCCTCGTGGGGAATGGTGCCATGCCGTGGGGTGGTGGGTGTTTGCGGGGGTTAGGTGATACAGCACTGTTGTGTGTGGGGGGGCGTGTATGTGGATGTGTGTGTTTCACGGACAAAGTCGCTGGCCCGTAGCACCACCAGGGCAACGATTAAGGCACACGATGTCTTAACCACAGCAGCCATGACAGCATAGGCCAGCTCACATTGAGGCCCACTGTGATTTCCCAGCACAGCATGACAGACTCATATATACACCGCACACGGCTCTGGCCGGTCCCCATCATGAATGGCTGATCCGAATCATGATGCATACTATATAGGGTAGTACCCCAAAGGCGCCGGCGGGTTCTTCCAAGCCCTGCATCACAGAGCAGCCTCTGCAGAGCAGAGAGCCCCTACGGGCCGCCCTCCCCAAGCCTGACATGGGCGCAGCGTGGCGACATGCATGCGTTGTTTCCGGGCGCGCCAGTGATCGGCGGCGTGCGTATCTCCCTCCCTCTTGCAGCCAACAACGTCTGCGCCGTGGCGTTGTGTGACGGCGCCGCTGCAAATACAGCTGAACGGAGCAAGTGCCTCAAGTATGGCAGCTCTGGTGCCGGGGTATACACTGAGGCCCCCTGGTCCTTCTGTCACGTGAGACGTATGGACGCATTCAAGTTGGCCCAGCATTGGGTGCCGGCGCTGATTCCGAATGACGGCACATCGAACACTCGATGCACATGCGCGATACCTCCCCGCTGCTCTGCAGTGCTGTGGCCCGCCAAGATCATGATACTGCCCCTCTGTCGACACGACAAGCGGCCCGCTTGCGGCAAGGCAAATTTGACGCGGTTGACAGTACCGTGCAATGACATGTCGCCGCTCACTGACCGTCCGGGCGGGGCGGTGGGCTGTGTGATGCATCCTTGAACTCCCTAGTCTCGCCGTCCCGTAGATCTGGCGCGCGGCTGCTCTTCCGGGCGCCGCTCACCGTAAGTTGCGGGTGTCTTTGGGCCGTGCCAGGGCGCCGGCTCCCGCCCGCGGCCTAGGCGCGCTGTCGCAGGTTCTGTGCTTGGGTGTGCTTCGAATTAGGCCTAGGCGTTCTGAACGGTAACGGATGAGCTTCAGGTTTGGTGTCTGTCCTCTACCGTTCACTCTTTTTGTAATCCAACACGGCGCTCCTGGGTTAATGTTCCGCACTGGGGCTGCCCTTAATCTGCGTACCACTAGCAGGAGATGAATACTAGATTAGCTATAGACTGCAGGAGCTGGAAGGCCACTGGGCTGCAATTCCGGGCCACCGCGCGGGGCTGGCGGAGTCAAACGTGTGTGTTGGCCCAGGGTTCCGTGTCTGTGGCGCTTGTGCAGTTGGGAGGGGTGGTGTGAGAGTGCCACAGTGTGGGTGTGGGACTGAGTGGGCGAGTCTTACAAAACAGTGGGCGAGTGTGTGTGCGTTTGCGTGTTCGGTGAGCGTCTGGCATGCTGTGCTACGGCGCCGTGGTGTGGGTTGGCATCTGATGTTATGGATGCACTGTTGGTGTGCTTGTTCGTTGCCCTGGCGGTGCCACCGGCCGCTCCGCCGTCGTCCCTGTGCAATAGTATTAATCAACCCTGGGCCAGTGCAGCGGATGTGGCAGAGCAAGCGGTTCCGGAGCTTGGTGGTTTTAAAAAACAGTGAACGAGAGGACAAATGCCGGAAAACGAATCTCATCCGACTTTGCAAAAGAGTGAACAAAAGAAGACAACACCAACACCGACTCTCATCCGAATCAACCCCAACGGAGCGTCTTGTGTGTTGCAGTTGATTCGGATGAGATTCGGTTTCAGTGTTTGTTTTCTCTCGTTCACTCTTTTGTGAACCCCAACGGAGCGTCTTGTCCTCACACGTTCGCTCTATTGTGAACTGATCCATGCAAGCTTGCTTCGTTTACACAGTATTTAATGTGCAGAGACCTGTGAAACGTCTGTCGTGAGTACGCATTGCGCTTTGTTTGTTCAGCGCCGTTTGTCGCCCCGTGCATCAAGGATCGTGCTACATGTTTTACATGTGCGTGTCTTCTCCCGTTCGCTCTTTTGCAATCCAGGTGTTACATGTGCATATGTTATGCAACGCGAAGCAGATGACTCCGGCAGCAGCTCGAGCATGTGATATCTCGAGAAACCGGTGTTACATGGTTGGACGTCACGGCATTGCGCGACCAGCAGTGACGCTTATCATGTGCATCGACAATTTAATATGCCAGCCGCTGATTAGGATGAGAACTCACTGCTGTCTCAAGCTCGTCTCGACCCGTCTTTCTTCTGTGACGCAGACTTAGCGGGAGGGGCACATGTTGGAGATCTGGTGTGGACGCACGGCTGGCGAACATCTTCATTTTGAAGGGGTCGTCGGTAGTGGTGGAGTATATAGGCGTCGACGTGTTCGAGCAGAGCACTCTACACGAGCACGCCTGTGTTGATCTGGGCTCCTGAGGACCATCGATCTTACACATATTTGTAGATATCTTGCCATCGATTGCCAAGTACCTGATCACGCTACAACTGACTATAGCTCGGCACTCGTTCGCCTTCAACTTTCGATTTGCACATACGACGCGGCCTCCCGTAATACTTGACACCTCTCATAGCCAGTGTCGGCGCAATTGGCGAAGGACAGCCCGTACCACGGCCCCAGGAGAAGCCGCCCTTGAGGGTGTCACAAATCGTGCGCTACCGATGCCGTTTCTCGCCCTTGCCATTTTCCATATGCGGTGGCCGACAGGGTCCGCGTCCTGAGAGGCAGCGATGCTTGCTTAGCCTTGCAAGGTGGGGCTGCCGGACATTCAGGTCGGTTCGTGTAGCCGAACACATGTGTTTCGTGGATAGAGGCCTAGGCGGCGATCGAGGCGGACAGCACTGCGAAACCAGCAAGCATCGCAAGCACATCCAAAGAGTTCGTGTCATATCGCGGGTAGGAAACATTGTCAGCAGGGGCTGAAGGCAATCGCGCTTGACCTGCACGTAGAGCGACCCAAGGGTGGCGGCAGCATGCTCCATTCGCGCCGCATTGGCTGCCACTGGTACCGGTTTCAAGGCAGTATCGCTCATGCATGAACATGTTCATGGAGTGATGCTTGTATTATGGAAGACTCAACGCGTGTGGAAGTTGCATTGTGGGCTATGTAAATGTCTGCGACGCTATGTGCGGCTGTGTCTGTCTTGAGTGTTTGCGCTTGCGGTGCTGCTGTAGGGTGGCAGTCACGGTGTAGTTCCGGATCTCTTTCGGGACACTTCCGAGTTTTATCCGTTTTGTAAAACACCAGTTTTATCCGTTCTCTTTGCTATGTCTTCTATTTATCGGTTCTGTTTTCTCACACCCATTCACTGTTAAAAATGTTGTGTCCGTTGTATCGGAGACATGGTCACCAAACGACCGTCTGCCCAGCTCCTTCGTTCCGATGGCGACTGCTCACGCCGCGCGAACACATATTACCCCACCCGCGGGCGCACGACGCACGAACCACATGGCGTCCTGCATGCGCCGCCATACACAAGTGTGATCGAACACGTCCATGCCTAAGTCGAGTACATCTTCCGAATTGACCCCCGCGGGGCCCCGGCCTCCTGCATATTGATCCTGCGAGGTCGTGGCCGGCGAAGGCCCAGAGCTTGCGCCGTGAAGCGCCATATGCATGCCCGAGAAGCGATGCACGAAAGACACAGCAAAATAATCTCTTCCGCACCAATAGTCTCACACATGTACACAAACACTGACACAGCCACAGGCACTCTACAGCTACACAACGTGCACGAAAGCGTCATCGACACGTTGACACACTGCAGACTCTTGGCATGCATGAACTTCAGCAGAGCGTGGCCACACTTTGTTATTTGCTAAGCGTCGAGCAAATTGACCTCGAAAACATAGAATACCCCGACCGCGAACATGTGCACAACAGTCTACGAAGGAGTGAACGGGGGAAGACCAGTATCGCGGATGTGCACATGTTTTCTTCAACCCACGCCAGGTGTTGTAGAAGACTCTTCTCAGAAGAGTCTTCTGGTCAACGGGCATACCCTCGCCAGGTCCACCCATGTTCAAGATTTATGCTGGCCTTGCTGTCTACGAAAGCTGTGGACGTTTTCACGATTTCCAGCAGTGACTCAGCGTCCGCCGAAACTCTGCGTCCGTCGATGACGGTGGCGTTGCCATGGTGTTCTTGTGCGATGTCCCAGTGCTACCTGCCCCTCCAACTTTGTCCTAAAGTTGAAGAGCAGGTAATTGTGACCCAGTTCAGCATGATGCCCGTCCGTATCGTATGCACTCTTGCACGTGGCTGCACTACCATCCACCAGGAATGCTTTCGGGACATTTCACTTCTCAGCAGGCCAAATGTGCAGGCTGACGAGCGTATCAATGCGGAGGGACAGAATCATGCATGCATCGCATGCGACGGTGCTGGTGGCGTTCCTGCTGGCAACCTCCAGCCGCGATGCCGCTGCTCAGGCGAACTTAGGTGTGTACCATAGCTGGTGGGTTGTCCAGGAACACCTCAGCAGTCGCTCCCGGATATTTTTACAAAAGAGTGAACGGCAGAAAACAAACACTGAAACCGAATCTCATCCGAATCAACATCAAGTCGCTCCCGGATGATATTTCAGTCTGTCCATGCCCGATCTCTCTCTCTCTCTCTCTCTCTCTCTCTCTCTCCCTCACTCCCTCTCTCTCTCTCCTCACTCTTGGGGAGGTGGCTCAAGGTGCAGGTGCGCTGGGGGCTGTAATTTGCACTGTGATTGGACAGTATGTATCTGGAGATAGCAGGCTGTAATTTGCACTGTGATTGGACAGTATGTATCTGGAGATAGCAGGCCTGCACGTGCAATGCCATGTGCAATTTTGCACCTCTGACCATGCTGATCACATATCCTCAAGCAACCCTGTTCACCCAGGGTCCCTCATCTTTGCAAGGATCATACATGCAATTGGTCAAGCACAAAGTTGTGGTGTGTGGTGTACATTCGTGGTGTGACCTACCCGCAGAAAATCAAAATCAAACTCAGTGTATATTCTCAGAGTATATACGTGGTTATGCACATGCATGATCACCTGCAGGAGAAGTGTGGCATGGCACACTCACAGCAGCGCGGTGCTGCCCGCCTTGCCACCTTTATCCTTGTGACACACACTGACAGCAACACCCGTGCACAGGAGGTTGCAATGGCAAGCCCAGCAAGGTCATTACAGACAATGGCGGGCTGTGCCCCGGCAACTGCTTTGATAGTCCGACTGGTCAGACCATTCTGACCCAGGGCGCTCCTGGATCTGACTGGGTGGTCGGCATCTCCCAGTGCATCAAGGTACGGCCACTACCAGAGCTGCCGTAGCTGCGATCCACCGAGCATCCTCGTCTGCCGCGTGCCACATGCTGCTCCCCGTTGCGCCCCAATCTAGCAGTAAAACCAGCGGCTTGCGTGCATACATGTACAGGTCATGGCACCATGGCACACTGCAGGCTGCGTTGGAATGCGATTGACCGTATGCGACGCACGCCAGCCACCACGACCCATACTTCTGCGGTGTGCTGAATTTGGACAAGCGCCCTGCTGTGGCGATGAACCAATTGCACGGAGCACGTCGTCCCCGTGACCCAGCAGTTTCATCGTGTAATGTCTTCTTCGAACAAGTACTTGCTGTTCCAAGGCGGGAGTTACTGCACAGCTTCTTCGCAGGCAGCGCTGGACCTTACAGCTGACAAATGCGCCCGCACCCCGGGCCGCCGTAGGCACACTCATGGCCGCTTCTCAGATGCGCAGCCTGCCTGAGGTCTTGCAGTTGTTTGCTGAACTCCTTTCAACGAATAAATAACTAGCCAGTAGATATTGTGTGTCTTTATTGATCCCACAAGAACTGTAGATCTTGCATCCAATCTAATGGTGTCAATCTCCCTAACGCTGGGGTCATCTCTGGCATGGCTACCGAAGGCAGCCAGCCCCCAGGACCTGCTGCCTCAATCCGCAGCACAGCATGGTCAGGGCCACACGAGGATGTGTGGAGCACCTGCATCAATGTTTTCAAAGATAAGGCCAGTCGGCTGACACGGCCGTGTGTGCGTGTAGCCATTTGAGGCGATCTCGTTCATCACGTGGAGCGCGGCAGGCCCCGACGGTGAGTGCTCAGGCGAATGTGGCAACAACAGGGTCGAAGGCGTCGTCCCTGGTGCCCCATTCGTGGGCCTGCCAATCCCGTACGGATCGTGCACGGGCGCGCCGATCTGTGTGTACGTGCATGATGGTACATTCAGGAGGGGTTCCACCGGCGTGCCGCTGCCGAATGTGCCCACGTCGTGCTTCTCCTCGACGAACCAGCTCTGCGAGATGTGTGGCCCGTACCTTGTGACGGTACGACCCGCTTCCCCACACAAGCTCGGCACCGGCATAGGAAGGCCACAATTCTGTATGGATACACTACATGATCAAGTCACTGTACATCCTGTGGGGAGCTGAAAGTACTACAGGTAGGTGCCAGCTATAGTAGGTAACAAGTCTAGCTGCCTGCTGGTTGCTCTGTGCCAACACGTCCTTGTCACTGCTGCGGTTTTTCGAGGCTGCCATGGCCAGTCTCTTGTGATGGCATCATCAATGTAGAAGTAGCACTGTGGCTGCAGCCCACGCTGCCAGGAGGCGAGGCCTGCATCGACGCCTTTACCTGCACCGCCGGCGACACCTGCGACGCCAACGGCGAGTGCACGGGCACTCCGGACAGCAGCCTCTGCAACGACAACATCGCATGCACCGGGGACGTCTGCGTCGCCGACCAGGAACCCGCCACCGTTGGGGTGCTGGATACCGATGTACTCGCTGATGGCTCTGGCTGCGGTTACAAGGCGACAGACGTTGCTGGCGCTAGCTGTGAGTGCGTCTTCACTGGAGTTCCTGTCCTTGTGAGAGGAGGGTTTGAGCACCGGGGTGCTCTTCTCAGTTCAGATGCCAGTGTCCATGGCTGATGGCTATTCGCGATCGGTGCACCTGTTCGCGAACGTGGATGCAAGCGGCATGTATACATGCATGTGTACGTACGGTGCCCGGCGGTGCCCTTGGGCGAGCCCCCCCCTCCCCAACCTGTGATATCATTGCTACGTATACACCCCAGCTGATTTGCAACACGCCCAGTTATACATGAGTTTGCACGCCGAAACTCTCACACCCGAATCTGAAGGATTGGCTCTGTGTGCAGCGATGGATTCTCATGCTCTGGAGATTCTTGCATTGCCCTTCCCAGCGTTGCAGCAACAGTCGGGGGGGGCCCGGTCCCAGATGCAAACGGTTGCTTCTTTGACACCGCCAATGGCCCAGGCTGCCCAGCCGTCCCGGAATGCGCTGTGTCGCAGTGTATCGCCGGGAGCCCTCTCGCCGCCCCTGGCACCGGCTGCGTCAACACAGAGGTGTCGAATGACGGAGTAACGGGCTTCTGCGCGTGCGATACTTCCTCAATCCAGCGGTGATGCCTTTGCAGAGGTGACACACTTCCAGCAGTGGCATGTGGCCTGTGGTGGCATGCATATGTCCACGCACAAGGCTACGTTCCAGTTCTGGTGACAGCATGCCATATCGGACAACAGCAGCATGGTCACAGAGATGTGCACACGCGTGCCTGTGCTGCATGCTTATGCCAACAAGCTTGAGCTCCTCAGCGTCCGTAATGCCTGTTTATGTAGCTACATCCGTGCAGAGCTCTGTAGTGAGGCGACAGCAGCATTGAATAATTGGCTGTCGTTGACGGTGCCTCCGGCGATCCCACAAATCACTGCATTGCCAAGCTGCAGCCACAGTGTCCCCGAAGCACCACTCGACACGTCGACCTGAAGGTGCACCCGGGCCCTGGCATGCATGCTGTGCCTCCCAAGTCGATGTGATCCAAAATGCAGCTATGCTGCCTCGCTGCGGCACAGAGGCATTGATGCTCAAGATCACGTCTGTGATCGGGGAATGCAGGGCCAAGTACGGAGAGTGTGCAGCCGCTCTGTGCGTCGGCGCTGATGGTGTCACCGGGTATGGAGAAGGCACGGTCCAGCCCGACGGCTGCAGCCTCCGCCCTGCCGCTGAGGCGGATGCCGCGTGCCCAGCACCCATGGATTGTGGCGAAGGCAAGTGCAACCTTGCGCCGCTGGCTGCCGGCGGAGGCTGCTTCATCAACTCCGGACCCGAATTTGACGCACAGTGTGTCAGTGACTTCTCCTGCGACGTCGGCACCTGCGAGGTCAACACCGGCAAGTGCATCTTTACGCCAACAAATTCTCTGTGTAATGATGGCAAGGCTTGCACGGAGGACATTTGCCTGGCGGGCAGCAACCCTGCCGCGCAGGGCATCAGTGCCGGGGATGTGGACGCTGTCACGGGGTGTGGGTTCAGGAAAGTGGACAGTGTATGCGAGTATGTTTCCCTCCTAATGCGCTAACTCATGTGACCCCTTCAAACGTACCTGTCAGGCTGTATCGAGATGCCATGCTATAGAGGCATGCGGGACAAGGGCTGTTACTGTCAGTGCACATGCACTGTGGTGTGCCACAGCCTCTGCGGTGACCGTTCCCTTTACACGGGTCAGCAGAAATGACACAGAGACAGGCATCTCTCAACTTTATTGAATTCATTACGTCACGGGCATCCCGCCATGACAACGTAGAGCGCGACAGTCTGTAGCAAGGCACATATGGACCCTGCCTGTGGCCCTTCCTTGTGACACTCATACAGGGCTACTTGGACTTCAGTGGTGTGGTCTGCTCTGGGAGTATACACCTACAGCTGTGGCCATTCGTTCCTGAAACCCTTTGAATCCCATACTGTATATGATTCCGGAGTCCGTTTGTGCGTCCATGACCGTGGACGTTTGTTGAAGTCAGCTCGGGGCATTTCATCTGCATTTGCTCTAGATTCTCTAGTTTCGGTGGCACCCAGGGCCTGACTGTCACCACTGCGTCCCTGCCACTCAGTCAGTATGTGGTTCAGGTGAGCGTGTTCCAACTTTCTGCCACCTGCGTGGCTGAGGAGGCCAGTCTCAGAGTGAGGCGTTTCTATTGGTACACACGCAGTCATGAGCAAATGCATGCCGGTGTGGCATGCACCCATGCAAGTCGGCTCAAGTTGCGCGCTTCCCATGCCAACCACGGCTACGCTCCTCTCAGGCGGACATGCCTGAATGCATGTGTGCGCGTGATGCCAATGTGATGCCACCATTCAGGGCCAAGTATGAAGTCTGCGCCCAGCCGGCTTGCGACCCCTCGGCCGCATCGGCCGATGCTGACGGCTGCAGCGTGGCAGACACCGCGGCAGCAAACGCGTTCTGCACTGAAGGCCTGGTGACGGACTGTGGAGTGGTGACATGCAGCCTTGGTCTGCTGCCTGCAGGGAGCACGGGCACCGGGATAGAAGGGTCTGGCTGCTCACTGACCCCCGACCCCAGCAGCTGCATTGCCGGCAGGCCTTGCCAAATCGCCACTTGCAGCGATCTTGGGGAGTGCATGTACAGCCCGAGCGACGCCTTCTGCCTGTGCGCACCTCACGCCTCATACACCCGCTGCACTGCGCGGTGCCCCATGCTGCTTGCCGTGGAGCTTATGCTGCACGTGTATACGCTGCTGACCTACACGGGTTGGTGCCACTCAGCCTTGCATATTTCAATACATCTGATTTAACCAAAAACGGCTGCAATCAGAAGCAGCCCAGAGTCGGGTGGCACAGGAATAGCACAGCGGACCTGAAGGATATTACCATACGCGAGACATTGTAGACATGTCTCTCGCCCATGCATTCTTGAAACCTTGGCGTTTGTGGTGGTCATGATCCACCGGCCTCCATGACCCTTGCTGCCATCTTGCTCCTCATGCAGTACTGGGGCCACGAAAGTGTGCCACGGTCACAGCGTCAACAGCATGTGCGCAGCAGTGTCAGGGTCGCTCTGCAGTTCTACTAGGGCTGTAATCCAAAAGCCGGAGTCGGACTATTTGGAGTTGCTCTAGGTAGTGGGGCCAGGCGGCGTCACTCTGGTGCACCCGCTGCTTTCAGTCTATTCATTGCAGCAGACAGATTGTGGTGCTGGCACGCCATTGCTCAATTGGCATTCCCGACGTCACCAAAGAAGTCTTGCCTTCAGGGACCCAAACAATGGGTTCGCCCCGCCCGGCGGGTTTGGCGCGTGTGCCACGGCGTCGTGTGCACCAGACACATCTGCGGACGCCAGCGGCTGTGTCGCGACTCCTGTCACACCCAACCCCTGTGATTTGGCACCCGGAGCCTGTGGCACATCGGAGTGCAATGTGGCCACCGGGGCATGTGACGTTACCTCAGACGAACAGGCAGGGCAGTGCCCAGAGTGTGCAGACTGTGTCAACAACCAATGCGTAGGTGTGATCCCTGGGCCAGCCTTTGCTGTGGGGCCTTTGTTGGTTTTCCTGGCAATTTCCATGTATTGCTGCTGCATTGGTGGTACAACAGCAGCAGGCAAGCAGCTTTGTGCGGCCGCTGGCAGTTGATCTTCAGGCATGACCGTTGGTATACTAAAACTGTACATTCAAACGCGGTTTTAGATTCATGAGCTGTCCCCCCCTTGATGCTTAACATTGTGCAATATACAATGTTTTAGGCCCACACTAGCGTAGTGCCTGTTATCTGAGCCAACGAACTGCGACTGCCAATGGATGCATAGTGGTAACAGTGGTAAGATAGGCCTGGCCAGAACGGGCTCGGTGGCTTTACAACTCTGTGCCTGTGAAACAAAGTTGTCAATCTCAGATGCGGACAGTAGCAAATTGTGGGCTTTGTGCAGGCGGGTGCGAAGAGTGTCAAAAGTGTGAGGGTGACGCTTGTGTGGTGCGTTCTTCATCCTTGCTATGCACGAAATCTGCGCCCAAAATCCGGAAGCCAATGTCATCACCAGCTCGGCATCATCCCCCCTCTCTTCGGCCCCCACACGTGAGCAAAATCTGGTGTCGGGGTAAGGCTGCGACGCGTGTAATCCTCAGCCCACGCTTCCATGCAACACGAGATGACTTGTGTCCCGCATATGTGTGATGTACTCCAACAATGGATTCGCCACGTATCCAAACTCAGGGTCGACTGCTCCTTTGCTTTCACCCGTAATGCTGCCTGACAGCGTCCAGTGATGTGCGGGAATCGCTGCTGGTCAACAGTCAGTGGGAGAGGTGGAGGATCTGGTCGACGGGGAACTGTTTGCAGGCTGATGAAGGTGCTAGCTGCAGCATCAATGGCGGGAACTGCTTCTGCAACGCTGCTGGAGTGTGTGACAGATGCATCAGCGAGTGCCCCTCTTGTGCCCCTGAGTTGGGCTTCCGCGGATGTGCTGAGGCGGTAGGCAGCCCGGGCCAGGCCACCTGTGGAGCTGTGACCTGCAACCTGCTGTGCCGGCTGAAGTGTAATGACCAGCGCAACTATGCTCCGGAGTTGTGCAACGGCGCAGGGGGCTGTAGCTGTAAAACTCAGCCTTCTGTGCTGAACCCAGCTGTGGAATTCAATGGCCCTTGCTGCCGCTGCACGGCTGAATGTGTTTAGCAGGTACGAGGCCACCTGGACTGCCCTTGCTGAGGCTGCCATGTGGTTCAATTGCGGGCACACCACTGTGTGTGCAGCCGCGCCCCTGCTGTCATGGGTCCCATGCAGCGCTTTTTCTGCAGTCATATGTGTTGCACGCTATGGAGTCAAGCTCGGTCGATGGGAGTCCTTGAAGCAGTGAACGCCCTATGATTGCAATGTGCATGTACTGTTCGTTCGCTGAAATACCATCGAGCCCCAACCATTGAACTATGCATCGGAATGTCTGTATCGTGGGGTCAGCAGCCTCATGCACGCAGTACTTCATGTGCCGTTCACGTCTGGTTGTTTGTCGGCATATGTACCAGCACTGCTTGCAGGTTCCAACACTGGCAATGGTGCTGCTTGCTGCAAGCCAGAGGCACATGGAAGGTGGCTGGCAGGGCTTCTTGGGTCTGCTGAGGTTTGACATGTCCCGCGCAACTGCTCATGCAGCCATTGATGCAGCCAGTGGCGACACATGTGAGCCGAGAGATGAGAGGCGCATCTGGGCCGTGCTTCAAGACGTCCATTGCACCAATGGAGGTAGATTGTTGGCACACATCCTCGGCGCAGGCAGAGGGGTGATGCATGTTTGAGGGGTGGTGTGATGTGCTGCGCCGGCCGGAGTTGGCCGGGTTGTAGAGTGCTTGTGCCTGTACTGATTTTTGTAGCAGTGATGCACTTTTCTTTCGAACTGATTCGTGCTTTGTTTCTGTATGTCCTCTCCTCTTTGATGCAGCGTGTGGCATGCGAATCATGCCCGTTTTAATTCTTGGTGACAGGTTTTACGTTCGGTGTTGGCTGTATGTGCATGCTCACTATCCGTAGCAAGCCGGTGGCAATGACAACAGGACGGTAATTTCTGAATCGTTTTGTGAGTGAATTGTAATTGCATTGAACAGAAACACCAACCTGAAGAAGTGATACTCCCAGTCCAGTACACAACATTGACGCTGTTTTGGTACTGTACTTACGTTCTTCCGTGCACGTGCCACTAAATCCTTGAATTGGGATCCATCTGACGAATTCGGATACAAAACAGGTGAGACGTGGGTGGTGTGATCATTGCAACAAAATACTGCTCTCTTGTTTTTACAGGATACAACAGATGATGCACACGCAGACGTGTGTTGATTAATCAATACTGATAGTGGAACAATTGTTATCCCAGGTGTACATCTAGCTATAGGTGCACGTTAGCTATGCTCAAATGTTCATCTATACAGATGAACGATATATCGCCCTGATTACACTGATTACCTACACTTATGATCATGATGTAGCTACAGCTGTGTCCTGCGAAAGTTCACAAGTGCATTCCACAAGTGCACGCCCCGAGTGCAATCACAGACATGACTCCCTTTACTACTTTGTAATCCAATTTGTAACAACTGCGGATGTGATGCTGTAGCAGAGTCTTTGAAGGTACTGCTTTTGGCAAGTCATAGGCAGTATGTGCCCTTCAATGGGGCGTGCAAGCCCCAATTTATGTATGCTCAGTAAGGGAAGATGCTAGACTTACGCAGGGCCCTCACCACAAGGACAGCTACACGCTCGAGGCCAATATAGGGCACTGCTCTCCCGACTAAAAACGGCTTCAAGGGCGTTGGCATAGCACTGGGCACTCCGGGGTACGTCGCCAAGGTGATCATCTCGAGACACGCGTGCGTGTGGAAATATGAGCTTTGTTCGCTGCTATGATCAATTATCATACTGTACAGAATCCTGCACCACGTATTACGCTCAGCACGCTGATTTCTGCTGTAGTCAGTACACAGACAAACACAGCAAAGCATTCTAATCTGTCAATTTCCAGGCAAAGATGACCTGGACTTGACAGCTACGTCCTTTATTCTGTGCACTTGACAGCTAGCGCTGACCTACGGTACGCAGCATCAATGGCGGGAACTGTACGCAGAGTCACAGCCAAATGCGTGTGACCTGCTGCACTCGCGTAATCACAGCTACGACACGCTTGCACCTCAGGAGCCTCTGCTTCTCACAGCGCGCGAGAGCGGTTGAGGGCCTTGTTGAGACCCTTGTGCGAATCACGCTCTCACTGCAGGCTCATTTCATCTTAAGATGAGCTAGCTGAGATGAGCAAGCTTGCTGCTCGTGTCACTAAGTGGTTGCATGCCGCTGTGGATGCGGGCGGTGTTGTTTGATTGGCTTGCGCCGCATGTGCGCAGCTTAGATCACGCGGTGCTTCTGCAGCATGTAGCATCCTACTAGTATCATGTCCTAGTGTCTTGTCCTTGGCGCCCGCGGAGTTTACAACCAACGGAAACATTCAATCCGAGTTGCGGACACGGATGCAGGTATGGATGCCCTGATGAATATGGCTTGTCGATTGTTGGCTCACCTTTTCCATGGCGGGCTTGGTGTCGTGCGAAGTTGCTGTGTAGTCCAATGCACTGTGTGCATGGCATGCATGTGCATGCATAGGTCTGATTAGGTCTGTGCAGAGAGTCATATATGGCATGTGGCAGTTGGGTATGTTGATTGCATACAGGTAGATTGTAGCAGGTGAACATTATTGTCTTCACTGAGCTCCCGCTGTCATGACAAGTGTGATATCCATTACCATTGTGATATCGTGACTGGTCACTCCCCACACTGTAAATCATGTTCCCTTAGCTCCCGCTTTCATGATACTTTGCCCGGAGATGCTGCAGCTGGAAGAATGCATCGACAGTGCAACTTACGCATCTGCGGCCGGCATGGCAGAGCGCAACCTTGCCGGCCCGCCGGAAGTGCTTCGCCCTGTCTGCGGAACCAGTCGGGGCGGCATGTAGCAGCGCTGATAGCTGGTGTTCGACGACATGCACGAGATGGAGTTCGCGGGCATGTCGGGCCCTTGACCTTGACATGTCGGCCAACTGGCTGGAAGTATCGAGGATACGGAGCTCGCCGGGCGGACCAGCGGGAGCCTTTCTCTCCACACTGCCATGTGGCCGACTCACCATGGGCGATGTTGGTGTGTTGTTGTTGACTGATTGGGTAGCGTAGGGAGCTGGGCACCCTAGCGAACACACAGAAAACGACAGGAGAGAAAGACAGGGGTATACCCCTGTCTTGATTACAATGCTGCACACAGTGGAATGACTAGAACAGAAGCGCCCCAATCGACCCAAGGTAATTGTATCGATCACAACAAAACACTTGGAATATACGTGCCTAGGCCCGTCTCTGCTTTGCGTTGTCCTGGCTACTGATAGCTCTGTGGAATTATGGAATCACGCTGCTCGTTAACGTTGATATCTGTACAGATCACGGTGCAGCATCTCGCGAGATCTTGCAATCTTCTGCGGGCATTGGGATTTCGCATGTATCATCTTCTGTCAATCCAATGCAGCAATGCCGTGCTGCATGGAGACGCAGGCGTAGCTTGGCCGGCATGGTTATTGACGATGCACCCTTGGCATGCGCAAGCGCCGTCCAGGGGTATGCATGCTACACATGCATGACATGTCACGTACTGTGCTGGCTCTTCGCACTGCCAAAAGGCTGTGGCATAACGTGGCATGCTACATGGGATTGGTATGTGAGATTATACACGCTGAGAGATGCGGGTGCCACTTTTTGGGCATGTGGACTTATTCACATGTAGATGTATGCATGCAGCTCATGTGCACAGCTGTGACGTGGTACAGGCTGGCACTCTGAGGTATGAGTCGCCTCTGATATCTTTGTTATACTTTTGTCTAGCACATGGGTCCAATGGGTTGAGGACGGATTAAAAGCTACCATTTCAGGAGGGCGTGGGTTCGATTCTGCGTGCGCTTTGGGGGATTTTCGTTTGTGACCATCTCGCTTAGTACATGAGGAGGCCCTTTGAGTTACGTACGGTAGTCTGAGAGGGGGCTTCCTGGTGGTTTACCCCTTCGGCATATGTGGTCCCGGTAACTCGGAGTTGTCAATGTCCAATAGGATACGGCTCAGTACATTCAGATTTACTTTACATGCTAGCAGGGCACTTGCCTACAATATAAACACATGTATCCACAATTGGTGCCTGCATATCTGGAAAATGTGTGCTTTTGAGCAGACAGACTTGGCCTTTACAACAGTTGTGCTTACTTGCATGTTTCGGTGGTGTGTTTTACAATACCCTAAGGCTGTGCATATTGCAATTGTGGGTCTCCTCGTAAGGAATAGTAAAACCCTTTCATCGTCTATCTAAAGGATAACATGTAGCGACCTGTATCTAAAGTATAATATTCAGCGACATTAATGTATGTATCGATTGTCCGGCGGCTGCTCCATTCCGGCCTCGCTCCGCCTCGGAGCTTCGGCGTCAGCTTCGTATCTGTGCCTGTGTTTCCAAAAACTCCGCGGCGTCGGTCGCTTCGCGTTCGTGCCGTTCCCTTGCAGCGGAATCGAGCGGCGAAGCCGCGCTGCACCTTGTTGATAATATCGATGTTACACGTGTAACATCGATATATAACATGCTCCGTACGGAGCAAGAGAAAGAGTATACAACACCAGCGCAACCGCGCCTTGATATATGTTCCGCACACCAGGCTTACTGCCTGGCTTGTGTTGTGCTCCATAGCACACATGGTTCGCACAATGTATCTAGAGTCCTCTAGAGTATCCAGGCCTATTTGGCCCTGACTCGATACTTCGAGTACACTCCAACACCATACGTAATCAGAAGCTTCCATATGCTGACTCACTTTCACCACACCTCTGGCCACGCGGCTTTCAGCAGCGCTCCGCTACGGATGCGGCCGCTTCAGGCTCGACAGAGGCATCACATATTCTAATTACATATCATACATCATATTTACCGAGCAACATAAACAAATTGCATCGAGGTTCAGGCATCACGCTTCGAGCAGCAGAGCGCCGCATCCGCGCTGCACCTCTGGCCACGCTGGCTGCAGCGCCCCGCCAGGAATAAGCGTCATGCTTAAGCTTCGAGCATCAAGGCGTAAGAGCGCCCCGAAGGGGGGCTTGTCGCTTGTCTATTTATCTGTCCATCTATCGTCTCGTCCATCCCCTATTTGTCCATGACATGTTGCAGCACTTGCAACATTTGCAGCATTCACGGCATGCACACTTGTCTGAGTTCAATGACTCAACTTTGCAGTCTGACAAAATGAGTAAATAATCTGCTTTAAAGCAGATTTGTTTTGGGTGTGATGGTTATATATGATGTACATCACATGTGCTCAAGTGTGTAAGGGCCCATTTGGATCTGAATACTCTTCTGTGCACTGTCTCTTCTGTGACATGCGTAGCTTGAAGATACGGAAGATATTATTTGTGTCAGTCTGCGTGCTTTTGTGTGCGGTCGGTCGTAGTATAGTCTAGTCCGTACCCGTCGGGTGTGTTGGAACTAATGTGTTGCACAAGCAGCTCTAGAGTAAACGACAAGTTGACAGACACATCACAGGACACCAGAGTTTTGTGGCACTTCGAAGAAATCTCCCCCGTTTACTCTTTTTTACATCACACTTCTGTACCATATATGACAAAATCTGACGTTTCACAAAGCACAGCCGCTTCGCGGCCTCAACAAAGTGGGTGTGTGGGTCTGTGCTTCCTCTGCTGGCTTCTTTTACGGTGCTGCCTACCTCGCCGCATTTATTCTTGTATCACAAAGCAAGGCACATGTGCGGCTGCAGCAACGACACAGCGCATGTCTGACGCGCAAGTGCAAGATCTGGTTCACAAAAGAGTGCAGAAGTCAGTGCAAGATGTCATTTGGCTGTATACGTACGCACCACGCCCGCAGCACATTGTGCGAGCAGTAATGCAAGAATTATGTACAAGCGGCTAATTTTCTGGCCGCATCATCCTGCAATGGCTGTCACGACTTACCAGCCCGTCACTCTTTTGTAAGTTTTATGCCAGCACGACGCACGCTCAAGACGCACCCCTGTGGCAATTTTGTACACGTCACGATCATGTGCGCACATCTCGAAACACTTGCTGATCACGCACGTCTCGAAGCACTCACCATCAGCTGATGGTGAGTGCTTCGAGACGTGCGTGATCGACCCCTGCAGGGGTCGATCGCAACACAGCCGCAGAGGCCACACACAAACGCTTTATGCCTCGTAGTAAGGCAAAACAGAGACCATGCGAGGTCCGCCGCGACGTTGCGAGGAAAGAACAATCTGACTCAGGGCTATGTGGGAAGGGTACAAAAGAATGGCTATGTGGGAAGTCAGTGCAGGCCACGGTAAGGCCGATTTAGCACTCAAATGTGTGAGGGTATGTTGATGTTGATTCGAATGAGATTCGGTTTCGGTGTTTTTTTTCTCCCGTTCACTCTTTTGTAAAGTCTTTTGTAAATGCAAAGCACTCAAATCGAGTCAACGTCTTGGGGCACATGTGGAGTACCTGTGGCCCACATGCACGTACATACAATTAATGAAATAGTCATTAGCGCGTCATGGGATCGGCACGTCTACAAGATGGGGCCTCGACACAAAGGGAAGACGAAGCCAAGGCGCGATGGGAATCTTTGACTTGTTTTGGTACATGCCACGAAAGACCACACGGCTGTATTCAGACACAGCACAAGAATCTCTTCCGAGTCATCGTGCAGACACAGCAACAAAGCCTCGTCGCCTTGGTGCTCGTGAAAGTCGCAGCCACACTGCACAGCGCAGCTGCAGCGTGCAGCAATGTATACGACGCGACGTCGACGAGACGTCGAAGCGACGCGACGCGACGTCGGTGATGGCCGAGGTGCAAGTTGCGGCTGCCTGCGACAACATGTGCCACGTACTTCATAATGAAGTACTTACAATTTTGGTGTTTGTCTTCTTCCGTTCACTCTTTGGTAAAACTACAGTATCAAGTGCACGGGCAGTTGGAATTTTGAGGCTCAATATCAATAGATTACGCGGCATGCTGGACCGTCAATTTCATCATTCGTATGTGGTCTCCGATCATGTGGTTCCAAAAGCATCGTTGTCATCAGGCAACGTGCGCATTATGCCTGGACAGCAGCCGCTTGGACATATCGGGACATTCCGGGCTGCGCAGCTGGTGACGTCGGCATCGAAAGCACCTTCGACATCGGTCTGAAGCGAACACATAAAAGGCAGACTGCCTGTACAGTACACCATGATGTGATGTGTGCTTGATCAACAGCCGATCTGTTCACCCCGCACGACCAGCTTGCCATAAATCCGCTTAATCTGGTGTGGCCACGGAGGCGCCCCGGACTCGACACCTCGTGCTGCCTGTGTTCACGGAATCGTGCAACAACAGCCCAAGCCACGACTGCAGAAACCGCAGTGTACAGCCAAGGATCCTGATACAACCGTGCGCTTCCAACCTCTACTCTCATTGGTGGCAACGCGCGTGCTCCCTGCCGGATGGCCAGATGGCCATGTTTTCCCCCGGGCCGGGCCGGCCAGTGCCCGCGGATGCCTGGCACTCAAGGTTGATCGTTTACGAGTGTAAATACACATCTTTGGCTTGATTCCGGTGTACGAGGCGGTGTACAGCAATCAATCGCCCCTGCCTATGATCGCGATCGCGCGTGACCGCAGATGCAAGGTTGCTGCGCCGCCTCCTTCGATTGGGTGACGCGATCTTCCTGGGCTGATCACCTCGAGGTGTTGGCGCGGTTGTGGTGTGATTTTGTGTATGTTGCTGTTTTATCGGACGTCGTTCTTCCATGGTGTTTGTCTTCTCCGGTTCAGTCTGTTGTATTGTCGTTGGAACTCCGCCACATCCACATCCCTTGGCCAGCCGCCTGCCACCAACACCGATGCCAGTTCCGTCTACGAAAGAGTGAGAGATTTAAAGGTCTTCTTTTTTGCGTGTCTCAGTACTGTGTCTCAGCTCTGTGTCTCCAACCTCCTAATGCTACTTGCCTATGCTAGCTGCGTCCTGTGTACCCCTTTACCGGCGCCGGTGCGCACTGCGTATGCGCTTGCTGCCCAGCTCGCGTGTCAGTCCGCAGCGGGGAGGCGGCATGTGGTCTGCCCGAATCTTTCACTCCGGTGACGACTACGTTCCCCGGTATCACCCCTGTTCCAGCGCGAGCGCGCAAAAGTTCTGGCAGCGTGCTGATCGTCTCTTGTGGGTTGGCATGCCGTCGACGTACATGTCGTGCGCGGGTTAGGTGTCGTGACTCCCGTCGCGGCCGCCTCGCGACGCGTCGCAGGGCGTTCGCGACGTCGTAGCTGCTACGTACGCCATGTGCATTCTCGCAAGCACGTCCGGTCGCATGTGTGCACACGAACTTGAGTAAAGCCGGGCCACATCTGCTATGTCTGTTCACCTGTGACGCGCAATTGCCCGTCTGCTGCACCGCATCAAGACCTTTTTTCGCCACAATGTGACGTTGCGTCCATGATTCCCCCGGGCACGTGCACACCCTGCACTGCACATGCGGGCGAGGAGAGGTGTCGTTCAGGACCTCAAATCTCCGCGGCCCTCTCCATGCAGTCAGGCCGTCTGGGGTGTGGCAGTGGTGGGTGTTGTCGCTCGAGTTTTTGTTTAGTTGTTGTGGGCCTGCGTAGTGTTATTGTGTGTTGCTATTGTTTCGGATGCGATTCTTTTTCTGTGTTTGTCTTCTCCCGTCTACTCTTTTGTACTGTTTTTGTTGTTGTGGGCCTGGATCCCCGATCTTGCCTGATTGAGGTGTATGTGGCTGCGGCCAGGGTGGGTGTTGACGTGTGGTGGACTGTGGTGTGCGTTGCGACGATGGAGTGTGCGTTGCGACGGACGGTGCTGGATGTTTGTGTGTGAGCTCAGTGGTCCTCGAGGTTTCCAGTGGTCCTCGAGGTCTCCATGGTTGTTGCCCGTGGTGCCACCTGCCTTGGTTTGTCCTTGTAACACAGATGTACAGGCCCCCATGGCCATACGCCACACCCACAATCACACTCACAAGCCCATGCCCACTTGCCACCCGCCCCACCGCCTGGCCCCAGAGCCCTGGATGTCCACGCAGCACAGTTGTAATTCCAAATACACAGAGACACCTGCATGCAGCTGCACAGAGACGCACGGTTGCGGGGCCCTCAACAAACCCCGGGAGGCCCCAGCCTCTTCCAGCAAAACCCATGGCCTCCCGTGGCCACCCCGCCCATCAGCTGCCCCCCACCCGCGCACCACCCCACTCACCTGTACACCCGAACCCCCGAAACCCAGCCCCCAAACTCTAGGCCACCCGTCACTGTTTGTGACTTGCGCGTGCTGTCGCAGTGGTTCTGTTGTTGTGCAACACTGTTTCAACACCGTTTCTGCAGTGCGACCTACCCATCACCCTTGTCCCTGTGCCACATGATCACCTCCAGCCACACCCTGTCCAGCCTCTGCATCCTCACGCAGGTGGTAGCATCGCCAGCCACCACAAGTTCGGGAAGAGGTTGACGAGCGGCCGACATGTGCAGGCTGATATCGGAGAAGAAGGATGGTGCATGCAGCACATGCAACAATGGTGGCGGCATTGCTGCTGGCATCTTGCAGCAGCTATGCTGATGCTCAGGAAAACTCAGGTGTGTACCATGCACCCGCATGTAGGCCTGTCCGGACTGGTGTCTGAGGGAGCCCCAGCAGCAGATCTAAATTACAGCTGTCCGTTGCAAAAGAACAGCACTGAGAGGCATAGTCGTGTCATCTATTTTCATTTATCTAATGAGTGCTATTTATTGAGTCATGTGATTACAGAACTCAGCTGAACTTTGCCCCTTGACGGTATGCGGGCAGAGCTACCGGCCTCCCATTGTGCTTCACTGGCAGCATGTGTGTAGGTGCCTGTGAAGGACGGGCCAGCAAGTTGATGGAAGTCAGTGGCGGAGCATGCCCCGACAACTGCTTTGACAGCTCTGCCGGCCAGGCCGTTGTATCCCAAGGAGGTCCTGGATCTGACTGGATGGTAGCCATCACCCAATGCATCAAGGTGCTGCTGCTATCAGAACTGCTGCACATGTCGCTGTTTCTCACCAACCACATAGGCACAAAATGAGTATCTGGGGTTCTACTTGCACAAATACATGTATTATGCATGAGTCTGGGCACTAGTACAGTGTGCACCCTGGATGAGGGAAGCTTTCAGAGAAGTTGTGTGCTGTGTTGCACACTCTAGCTCCCCTGTTAACACCGTTGGTCCCAGACCTCCGTGACACACTGTTTTGGGATTTGTTGCTTGCCAACAGCAAGGGTATGAAAGATACGCTCAAGTACATATGGACATGCTTGCGCGTACAGGCAGAGGAGGCAGTCTCATTCATATCATGGGGCCCGGCTGGGCCTAACGGCGAGTGCACTGCTGGCTGCGGTGACAACAAGGTCGAGGAGCTCCCCCCTGGAGCACCGTTCACAAAGCAGCCAATTCCATATGGATCGTGCACAGGCGCACCGATTTGTGTGTACGTACATGATGGTACTTTCCGTAGGGGCTCCACCGGCGTGCCGCTGCCAGACGTCCCCGAGACGTGCTACTCCTCGCAGAACCAGCTCTGTGAGATGTGTGGCTCGTACCTTGTGACGGTGTGTCCCAATTTGCATTTCAAATGTCTGCATTGACATGGGCAGGGCTGATCAGGTCACAGCCTGAGTACACCCTGCGAGGAGATAGCGTCAATTGCATAGCTGCCCGCTGAACACTCTGTGTACTCTTTAGTGAAGATTCTGGTCACCGGCTTGGTTCATGCGTCTGTGTAAGCTGTTACATCACAGTATGTCGGGGAGGCTTGCATAACTGTCCGCAACACATCTGAACTATCTCCCAAGCCAGGCCGAGAGTCTCTCAACAGAGAGGTCGTTGTTACCACGGTCTTGAAATGTACATAGCTTTGTTACTGCAGCCTAGGCTGACGGGAGGTGAGACCTGCAAAGACCCCTACGCGTGCACGACGGGCGACAGCTGCGGTGCCGACGGCGTGTGCACCGGTGTGGAGGACAGTACACTCTGCAACGACAACACCGCATCATGATGCACCGGGGATGTCTGCGTCGCCGACCAGACTCCTGCCGATGTTGGGGTGCTGCCGGCCGATGTACTCGCCGATGGCTCTGGCTGTGGCTACAAGGCGACAGACGTTGCTGGCGACAGTTGCGAGTGCGCCCCCCCCCCCCCCCCCCCCCCCCCCCCCCCCCCCCCCCCGCCCCGCCCGCCACACCTGCTTCTTCGTACACACCCTGGGGCTGTTGTCGGCGCTGATGGTCATGCATACGTGACACCTGCTATGGAGTAGCTGCATTCATCGGCTTGTGCCTTTCCTGTTAGATTCGAAGTACCTGACCCCAGTAAGGCAGAAATGTAAATCTCTCCAGAGCGGCGCATCATGATGTGAACACGCGATCAAATGCACCCTAATCGACACATGGCTGAGGTGACTCCCATCAAGGTCAGAACCTACCAGATTACCAACGTCTGTGTGTGTAGTGATGGCTACACATGCACAGCTGATCTGTGCGTGGTTCTGCCTAGTGTGGAAGGCACAGCTGGCAGTGCCGAGGATGCCAACGGCTGCTTCTTCGACAAGACCGGCGGCGTTCCCTGCGTGGCACCCCGTGAATGCGCGGTGGTTGAATGCATCGCTGGTCCCTCTGCGTTGGACGGGACTGGCTGTGTATACACAGAGAAGCCTAATTACTGCAAGTACGTCTCTTCGCCCATGGCGCTGATGCCCCTGTGATTCCCTGCCGCGCTTGTGCTGCCGCGGCGACCTGCTTACTGATCATGAGAGTGTATCTCGATACTGTCACGTGACAGCTTGCTCCGAAATACGCAGGAGTTGCACAAACTTTAGGAGGTGTACATGCTGCCGTCATTTCGCGTACCCCTGTGCTGTACAGCATCCAGCAAATTCTTCGGCATGCATGCCCCTGGCTGCCTGAGGCAGATTCTAGCTGCACCACAACATTGTGCGTACTTGTTGATGCTCTGAGTTAGCCCTCCGGAGTTGACCCAACCGGAAGCGGCGTAACATTTTATTTGCCGCCCCAGCCAAATGTATAGCCTCCCCATGCCAAAAAGTGGATGGTTGCTCGCGGACAGGAAACTGGCAGCTGCCATGGCACGACGTAGGCCTGCATAGCGACGTGTGCGTAGCTCACTGGAGCAGTGAACTCTTCTCAGCACCAGGATACTCATTACGTTTTCACTGCGCACCCGCAAGCTGGACCGGGTGACCTGCGAATGACCTTTGCCTGCATTACTGTTTGAAATGCCTAGAGACACACCAGCACCTTGGCGACCGTGTGACAATCGGCCCCAAACAAAGCCTGTCCACAACCCGCAAAATATGGTGACCGCGATGGCGTGATTGCAGGGCAAAGTACGGAGAATGCGCAATCGCCATGTGTGCCGATGCAGACGGTGTCTCCGGATACCCAGGCGGGACGACGTACCCAGACGGCTGCAGTGTTCCAGCGCCTGAAGTTGCAAATGCAGAGTGCAATGCACTCGAATCGAATCTGCAATGTGGAGTGTACTCGTGCAATCTGACTCCTGCATTCACTCCCGGAACCACAGGCTGCGAAATTGTAGCAGGGGCACCGTATGACGGGGTGTGCGAGGCGATTGACTCGGGACTGGGATGCCAGAATGCCAAGTGCAGCGAAACAGGCACATTTGGGTTCGACAATGATCCGCCGTACTGCCCGTGCGCTCCTTTAACGCCCACCGCATGTGCATGCTGACAACATTGTAGCGTACATCATACAAAAGCTTGCAGTGTTGGGCTATGCGCTTGTATGTGCGGCTACAAGCGGTTACATGCAGTGACATCAGCCGACCACGCCTGAACACCCGAGACTGAGCTGCCTATCCGCACTCTACTGAGACCTTGTGCGTGAATGCAGGCCCAGGTACGCTGCGTGTGCAGCGGCAGTCTGCGCTCCAGGAGACGCTGCCGCAGATGCAATCACTGGCTGCAAGCCAGAAGGCGGTCCAACAGTCTGCGGCACCCTCACGCCGCCCGTCACGTACGACTGCGGCACCACCACCTGCGACTTGACTGCTGGAGTCGAGGGCACTGGCTGCGACGTGACTGTGGCGGAGGCTGACAACGCCGCCTGCGCTAGCGCATCCACATTCACCTGCCAGAACCCAGTCTGTGATGCTGGAACGTGCAAGGCAGAGGCTGACGATGCCAAATGCATGTATGCCACTCTCATGCCTACCCCAACGTTCGTGCCACGCTGTCACTGCACGTGTCAGAATGTCTGTATCAGCCTGGAAGATGAACACGTGTGCGCTTCCTGTGAAGCTGTGTGGACGTCCACAGAAAAGGACATTCGGGATTGCAAGCATGTCGATGTATAATAGTAGGTGACGCAGTCAAATGGTCTGAAAGACAGTGACCATAAGGATGTCCTTCTGGGGTGAGGTAGTATAGTACCTCACTGCATGGCAATGGGTGTCAATCTTGTACATGTGAACGGCCTACGAACATCCCTATTCTGTCCGGGTATAACGGATATTTGTTTATTCAGCTCTCTGACATGTGTGACGTTACATTCGACCGTGATATGATTCCAATGTGTGTGGCAAAATGCATTATTAAGAGCATGTTGTGCAGCATCCTCGTCAGTATGCCAGATTGTATTTCCAGAAACGTTGTACAGCCTATACTTGATGATGCTCTGACTGATGTTGTGTGCATGTAGGGGAGCACTCTCCTCTTGCTCGCAACCAAAATGTCTCCCGAACGATGGTGGGGATGCCACGACTGGCTGCAAGGCGACTGCTGCCCCCGATGTCTGCACCGCCTCCCTCGGCTACTTGGCCCCCCAGTGCGGCTCCATCTCATGCGCAGCTACCCCCGGCTCGGGCCCCAATGGCGATGGCTGCACGGTGTCCGCATCCTCCGCCGACAACGGTGACTGCGCCAAGTTCGTGCAGTACGCATGCCAGGAGGGCATATGCGCCTCTTCCGGAACGTGCTCCGCCGAGGCGATTGAAGGGTACTGCCAGTATGTCCTTCGAAGAAGAATTCTGACACTGCCCCGTCTCCTGTTGCATAATTCAGCCGGAAGCCTCTGACCTTATGAGTGATCGTTGTAGACATCCGGGACAAACCTGCTCAACTCGCATGCATGCGCGCGCGGCAGCAATTGGACGTGTGTGTGCCCTGCTTTCGTCATGCTTGGCAGCCTGTCTGGGTCAGGGCTACGCTGTGAATGGTCTGATTGCATTTCTGCAGCTGTTGCAAGGCCGATGTGACGTTGCTTGCAGCTGAGCTCTAGAGAATCCCATGTGATTCAGTTGTGATATCAACCTGACTCAGCTTCTCCTTCTGCTGCAAGATTAATATAACATGCGCACCTTCAGCGAGTGCTACGCTGCTGGTTGGTCTGGTATAGCGTACTCCACATGCAAGTGCTTGTACCATGATAGACACCGAACTCTGTTCAGGAACGCTGCAAACTATCAGATTGGTCCCTGCGTGACGCCAGTATGTGCCCCCACGGCCGACAACGCTGCCGCAAATGGCTGTGCCCCGGGAGCCGAGGTGACAAATGCGTGTGGCCTGGACACCGCTCTTGGGGAGAACTGTGGGACAGTCACGTGCAACACGGTCAACGGCAACTGTGACAAGACTGACGTTGAAAATGGAGCGCAGTGCTCCGGATGTGATGTATGTGAAGACAACAAATGCATAAGTGCGTCTCCAGTTCATATTGACAGATATCCACATGACTTCGCTTGATGCAGTCCCTGCGGCGCATTCCAATGGAAGTCATCATGATCATGGTTGTGATATATCACAACCGAGCGTGCGCATTCGACTTTGTGTTGTGGTTTGATCTCTTGTGCCGGTGTGCTGTGTTTGTGTGCGATGTAACTTCTGCAGGACACACCTCCTGGGACTTCGCTGCAGACAATGTGATGTGTTGCAGGCTCCTGTGATGAAGAGGCGTGTGAGACTTGTTCCACTGATGTTACTACCCCGCAGTGCACAGGTGCGACCTCTCACGTGCATTGCCAGGCAACATCCTGCCAGCAGTATGCAATGTGACCACGGTACATGCATGAGGTGGCAGTGGTGTGTGCGTGACACCATCTTGCAGCCAAATGACCGAAATTTGATGCTGAGAGGTGCAATGTGATTTTTCAGTGGCAGTGCGGGACAACGCACTGCCACCTGTGGCAGGGATAGCCATGCATGCAGTGTGCTATTTGTGGTTGGCTGTCGCTATCCAGCTCGCAGCAGGAGGGGCACTGCAGGCGGACCCATGGTTGTGGTCATCAGGTCGGTCCGTTCACTGTTGCTGCGGGTGCAGGTTCCTGTGCTCCAGATTGCAGTGGGCTGTCGGTGCCATGCGACGCAACCTGCGAGGAGTGTATGTTCAACACTGCGGTCCCCCCAGTTGCAGAGTGCATGCGTGCGCCCTCATTGCTACGCTGGCCTTGATCAAACCTTACATTGCTGACCTGATGTGCCTTGTTGTTATGTCGTGACTGCAGTGCAAACGAGGCAGAGGCTACAGCTGTGCGCTGCATGGGTAACAGTGGTTTGGACATGTAGTTGTTGCAACCGTAGCACGCTCCCGTAACTGACATGTGCTGTGGCATGTGTTTGTCTGTGACACTGAGACCTTCCAGCAGTAAAATAAATGGCTCATGGAGGGACTGTGTGCAGCAAAAGGCGGTGCACCGGCCTCTTGCGGGGGTGGATTGGCATGCGATCCACCATGCCAAGGCTGCACAACATGCCAACTCGACACCTCTGGCGCCCCGACATGCATGAGTGCGTTCCACTAGCCCACGCACTGTGTGATCGCTCGTGTTGACTTGTGTTGCCATGTCAGCCAATGCTTGCAGCAACTGTTGCGCACATACTGCACTATACTGACACACACACACACACACACACACACACACACACACACACACACACACACACACACACACACACACACACACACACACACACACACACACACACACACACACACACACACACACACACACACACACCACACACACACACACACACACACACACACACACACACACACACACACACACACACACACACACACACACACACACACACACACACACACACACACACACACACACACACACACACACACACACACACACACACACACACACACACACACACACACACACACACACACACACACACACACACACACACACACACACACACACACACCACACACACACACACACACACACACACACACACACACACACACACACACACACACACACACACACACACACACACACACACACACACACACACACACACACACACACACACACACACACACACACACACACACACACACACACACACACACACACACACACACACACACACACACACACACACACACACACACACACACACACACACACACACACACACACACACACACACACACACACACACACACACACACACACACACACACACACACACACACACACACACACACACACACACACACACACACACACACACACACACACACACACACACACACACACACACACACACACACACACACACACACACACACACACACACACACACACACACACACACACACACACACACACACACACACACACACACACACACACACACACACACACACACACACACACACACACACACACACACACACACACACACACACACACACACACACACACACACACACACACACACACACACACACACACACACACACACACACACACACACACACACACACACACACACACACACACACACACACACACACACACACACACACACACACACACACACACACACACACACACACACACACACACACACACACACACACACACACACACACACACACACACACACACACACACACACACACACACACACACACACACACACACACACACACACACACACACACACACACACACACACACACACACACACACACACACACACACACACACACACACACACACACACACACACACACACACACACACACACACACACACACACACACACACACACACACACACACACACACACACACACACACACACACACACACACACACACACACACACACACACACACACACACACACACACACACACACACACACACACACACACACACACACACACACACACACACACACACACACACACACACACACACACACACACACACCACACACACACACACACACACACACACACACACACACACACACACACACACACACACACACACACACACACACACACACACACACACACACACACACACACACACACACACACACACACACACACACACACACACACACACACACACACACCACACACACACACACACACACACACACACACACACACACACACACACACACACACACACACACACACACACACACACACACACACACACACACACACACACACACACACACACACACACACACACACACACACACACACACACACACACACACACACACACACACACACACACACACACACACAGGTACATGATCCGTGACTGTAACCGCATGCACAGACCACCGCATGCACTGAGCGGCCATCAGATCTCTTTTGTAGTGCAGCATACAGTGCCAGTCACCTTTCCTAAATACGAACAGAGCGGAATGTGTGCATATGGCTCGCATGTGTGGGGGTTAATCGGGTGTGTGCCGGCAGTCGCCTGCCTCATGAAGTAAGCAGCATTGATGTACCATGCCGGACAAGACGGGGTGCTGTGTGCAGACGATGCTCCGGCGACGTACAACATGGTCTGCTACAAATGCGGAACTGACATCACCTGCGCTGTCGAGGCCGATGCCTCAGACATCAATGTCAACGCGATCCAGGATGCGTTCAAGCTGCAATGTACTGGAAGCACACAAAAGAGGTCGTGTGCCGGCCAGCTCTGTGCAGGCGACCTTGCTGTTTACGCTGCGGACTGCCTTCCTTACTCTGGGGATGCTGGTGTACTCCGTGCGCAACCCCTCATACCATCCCGTGCCGGCCAGGCCTAGGTTTCACACTGACCTTTCAGTGTACCTCCCATGCACTGCCATTGCAGCTCCCGGGGGGAAACTCACCGTGATTTTGCACGTCACGATCGTATGGACATGAATTTGAGCTATTTGTATGATGTCCTGGACATAGCCCTTGAAGGCTTACATGTTCCTCTCACCTCTTGAGGGACAGGTCACACGGCATTTCACCTACAGGACATGCTGGCTAGAGCAGACATGGATGTAGCATGAGTCAAGCTGGTCCTGTTGAAATGCACGTGACATGTGTGTATTACCCCTTAACGTCGCTCAGCAGAGGCTCTGGTATGCAGAAGGCGATTGCCCATGCAGCAGCCAAGGCGTTTCCAACTTTGCAGGCTATACGGTGTGATGCTTCTGCTTCTGCGTACTTGTTGTTGTTTGTCGATGCACTGATCTGCACCGCACGATTGTTGTGGCATTTCCATGGGCCCATATGATGGCGCATGTTTGAATACATCAACTCCTCTGACTTGACTATGTGCAAATGTCCACAATTTTTAAGGTTCACCGTCATGGCTCTATAACCTATGCCCCATTGACACTCGACCAGTCCCACGTGCTGTGCAGGTCACTGTCGGTGATGGTGCCGAATGTGCGGTCACTGTTACATGTTCGAGCCTGGCAAAGTGTGACGCAGATACGGTCTGTGCACCCATCGGTAATCCGGACCTGACTGTGTGCGCAGTCCCGGAGGATTGTGGCGACAAACTCCTCCTGTCCTTTCCCTAAACTGTTACGTCCGACCTTGACAAGGTTTTGCTCTGGATACAGATCATGATCCTCGCCCTATTGCATGACATCTGGGCATGGCGGCATGCAGAGAGTCTGCTGAGTTGGGCGGGATATGGTCAGCCTGAGTGTGGGCAATGGCACAGGTCGGGGGGTTGTCAGGTGCATTGTGACTGAATTGTAGTCAGTGGCAGTGTGCCAAGGCATGTATAACCCTAGCACAACAAGGCGTGGCGCAGGGTGGGCATGGCTGTGTGCATCTGCCGCGTTTTGTATTTGTTTGGGTCAGGGCTTTGAATCTGGGGGTTTCGGCCCTCTGAGTATTACGTCGGCGTACTAGGAACTCTTAGTAACGGGACACACTTCCAATTGGGTGAATTTGTGTACCAAGTGCGGATTTGTTGGAAGGCGCATTAGCGGACATGGTGGCCATGTTGGGGAAATTGTTGTTTGTGCACCTGTACTGGTGCGCTATGCATGTTGCAGGTGTCCTGATGTGTTGCTTCCGTGGGATGCTAACCATGGCTTGGGTGTTTTATAAAGACTGATGCTTTGATTGTACACTGTCCTAACGGCGATACTCGTTTGTTCGCCTCTATCCTTGTAACAATGGTTTCGACAAGCAAAACAAATCAACTCCAGCCATGCCACTTCAGATCACTTTTTGTGTACATTGCAGCTCTTGGCATGCACTCCACACAGATGTATATGTGTGCTTGAATTGCCCACATTTCAACATGCAGTAAACAATGCACATGTAGCTGAGAGGGGTGAGTGGACACAAGTACTACATAGTATGCAATCGGTACCACTCCCATCATGAACATATGATCTAGTACTACTAGTAAACTGCGGTAACTTAAACCTCCATGCACACATCCAACCTCATGCTCCTACAGTCCTGATGATCATGAATGCAGTCCGGATGGGCCAAGCTTCCCAATCAACTAGTTCCGATCATGACTCCGATATATGCGCTTCAGATATGTTCATGCATGCGCACGCATGCACCCATGTGACAGTCCAGTGATAAGACCTCTCTTGAAGTCGTATTGCTGTCTTATCACTGAACAGTCATAACCCATGCCCAGCCACGGCGCCCACAGACACCTGATGCGAGCTCAAGTCATCTCAGGGAAGAGCGAGGTTCCCAAACACACATCCCACGGCAGCTCTGCACATGTGCATGCATGGTAACATTTCTGTTTGCTCACTGTGACATTGCTTGGCCCACGTAGGCGTCTGATGAGGCCCTTTGGCAAGGCCGAAACATGTTATGCCGCTCCGTGATGTTCATGTAATACAGCATCAACCAGTGAACTTTCTACCTCAGTTAGTTCACTGTGACATCGACATGTACATATGCATGCCGCACATGGGGCACCATCCAGTTTGGCCTGCCAAGTTGGCTAGCACCGTGAGGCCTGGTTTTTATCATGCTGCTTGGCATCAACCATCTATCCACTGCATCTACGACACAAAGTGCAGACAGGCACATCATGGATGCAACCAGATCATGTCGCAAGTCCTGAGGGTTGCACGTGGTTGCATGCATGCAGGCTGCCTCTTGCTGTTGCTATTGAGACAGTGTCCCCTGCAGATGTTTTGCTGCGTGCGTCGGCGCAGATGTGGCACTGTAGCTTGCAAATTGCACGGACGATGGCAGGACGACTGCCACCGACGCATGGATGGATGCAGATGTGGCTCCGCCGAGATGGCCAGGTGTCAGGCCCACAAGCCAAGGCTGCTAATGCATCAGACCTTGCGGCCGTTTTTGGTTGACTGCTGTAGCTTTCGGAGCAGCAGATGTGAGGGTCGCTGCCCAGCCTGCTGCTCGCAAGCCCACCGCAGCAGCCGTGCACGTCGTGAGTGACACGAGGCTTGCCCGTCTGTCCTGCAGCGCCAGTCAGGCCTCTTCGCCAAGATAGCACCACTTGGTGCGAGCCACTGGGCTGTACAGCCCATGTCGGGCTGTGGGCGGACGGAGGCTGCTGTGCCCCGCACCGGCCCGGGAGTGGCGTGGTCGGGAGAGCCTTGTCCGGACGGGTTGCATGTGCGGGCTCGGAACAGGGTGCGGCAGGGAAGCGTAGTGGCCATTGGGCCACAATGCGACGGGGGTGGGCAGTGAGTGGCTAGGGCACTGCAGTGTGTTGCGCGAACGTGTCCATCCTTTTGACACACTGCATGGGATCCCAGCCGACATGATGGGGCAGGTAGCACGAGAGCAACCGACGGACCCGTGGGGTACTCCACGTGGGTTGGTGTTTGGAGTAGCAACCTGTATTTGGCGAGCACTGGACATCAGGCGTTATGCAGCCTTCGTAGCGGGCAGGATCTGGGCGTGTCTGAACGACGCCGCCGGGAGCGGTAGTAGCTGTGTTCGGGGAATGCGTGTGGGTGGGTGTGGGTGGGTGTGGACGTTCGGCGGCATGCGTGCGTGGGGGTGCAAGTGGTCTGCATGGGGGTGGTGTTGTGTGGGTTTTCCAGAGTGGCTACAGGGCTCTAGGTTTGAGTTGGTGCAGCGCTTGGTGGCACCGGTGGGGTAACTGTGGCATGGCGTGCCGCTGTGCGGTGCTACTTGCCTCGGTGACTGCACTCGTGTACTTTAGAAGAGGAACAATGACCGAACGGTCCAGCAATAGGTGCCATGCACAGTTCCCGAGTTTGGGCTTCCGGGAATGTGCCAGGCACACTGTGTCCGCCCTTGCACATGACGTCTGTACACGTGCTGGCTCATGTGACAAGGGCGGGCCTTTCAAGGGCGGATAGGTCGGAGCAGAAACAGTCGCCTTTTGATGTGATTTCAACCGAAATGACCATGTTCAATATGATATTGACGCATGATATGCTTTGTCCGGTTCGTTGTGGTCTACGGACGCAGTTGCACTGTGCCTGTCTTCGAGGATGACTCGGTCGGCCAGCGCTGCTACGATACTCACGAACAGCGCGATCAAAGGGTGTATATCCTTTCACGGGAACTTATTTGGTTACTTTCAGGCTTAACTTGGGCTCTGGATACTCGCGGCTGGTCTGGAAGTCAATCAGCCTGAGGACATACTTGGGAAGAGCTTAGGACGGCTGCGTGTCACCGCTAGAAGCTAATCCGTCGGTGATACAAAAGTAAGCCTACTGTGAACATGTTTACCAATTTGTTCAAAGATTTATGACGTGTTGTCTCTAGCGGAGCTCATCATGCGCCATCGCGAAGCGGGCTACGGCAGCATCTGGTCTATGAACAGGCCCCACACGCACAGATCGCGCCACGATCTGATTCTACAGCGCAAATAATATGTATGTGAAAATCGGCAATGTACGGCTGCAACGGTGTTCAGGGACGAGCAGGGCAAACCATCGCTGCTACATAGATATTTGGAAGCTCGGGCACATCATGCTTCACCAATCTGCAAAGGCGACTTTGGAAACTGTATGAACCACAGGCGCGAGTGTCTACGGCTACGGACAGTTGCAGACTTCTTACGACACTGCTTACTGCAAGTGATGCCTGTGCTCTTGGTACTAAATGAAAGTGCCACTCCGGCCGCTTTGGAGGTCAGTGCCCCTGGCCATGTGGTTATGGAAACACCGGCAGGGCACGAGGACGGCCGGGCTGGTGATGCCAGTGCTCGTGCCTGTCGGTGTGCTGGGATAGCCCTCCTGTGGATGTCAGTGATATGATCACATGCAGCCGCTGGTATTCTGGCCAGCAGAGATGCTTCACACTACTAACCAGCCTCTTTGCAAATGGGCTATCACGCTAACTGGCCACGAGTATGACTGAGCTGGTGACGCCAGTGCTCGTGCCTGTCGGTGTGCTGAGATAGCCCTCCTGTGGATGTCAGTGATGTGATCAAATGCAGCCGCTGGTATTCTGGCCAGCAGAGATGCTTCACACGATTTACCAGCCTCTTTGCAAATGGGCTGTCACGCTAACTGGCCACGAGTATGACTGAGCTGGTGACGCCAGTGCTCGTGCCTGTCGGTGTGCTGAGATAGCCCTCCTGTGGATGTCAGTGATATGATCAAATGCAGCCGCTGGTATTCTGGCCAGCAGAGATGCTTCACACGATTTACTAGCCTCTTTGCAAATGGGCTGTCACGCTAACTGGCCACGAGTATGACTGAGCTGGTGACGCCAGTGCTCGTGCCTGTCGGTGTGCTGAGATAGCCCTCCTGTGGATGTCAGTGATGTGATCAAATGCAGCCGCTGGTATTCTGGCCAGCAGAGATGCTTCACACGATTTACCAGCCTCTTTGCAAATGGGCTGTCACGCTAACTGGCCACGAGTATGGCTGGGCTGGTGATGCCAGTGCTCGTGCCTGTCGGTGTGCTGAGATAGCCCTCCTGTGGATGTCAGTGATATGATCACATGCAGCCGCTGGTATTCTGGCCAGCAGAGATGCTTCACACTACTTATCAGCCTCGTTGCAGCGCTGCTGCCCCCAATGTGAGCATGTTCGGTGCCACGCCCTCTGCACTGCGTGTGAAGGCAGAGGGTATGCCAACACAGAATCCCGCAGCACTGTGAGAATCGCTCAGCGCAGTGTTGTTGCGTCTGGCGTGGACGGAGTCTCCTCGAGGAGTCTCCTCAGATCTGTGCCCTCAACACTGTATGCGGCCACCCCTGCCCAGCCGCATCAGTGCTTGGTCATGATGGGACTGATTAAACCTCCTCAAGCCTAAAAAGCCCAATCTTTAATGCATAAGGCACTGGTTGACTCCAATCCTGATCGCATGCAAGACCGGCTCACTGCTCCATGTCATGCCTTTGGTAGGGCCAATATGGATGTTAAGCTAATGTGCAGTGCATAGTTGTGACGAAGACTTTGTGGCCACATCCTAGGCCTCAATGTGTTCCTGTGAATTTGCGTTGCAACATCATGACACTGGATTGTTAAGCATTTATGGGCAGTGTCGCTCTGATGGGGCTGCCGGATGATACCTATGTGGTTCAATGCCTGCTGCGAGGCCCGTCTGTCATGTGTCTCACCGTTGTCACGTTGGCTGCCCTGGTGGCCACATACGCATGCATACTCCGCTCTGTCCCAGCTACTCATCGCTGCAGCGTGCAGACAACTTTGTACTGCGCAGAAGAAACTCTTATCAGCGCTGACGTGTACCAACACTGACATCGTGGTCATCGCATGTGCGCAGTGATGGCAAGTATTCTTATGCCTGCGGTATACGTTCTGCAGGGCCGGTTCCCGCCGTTTCATGCGCAGCGACCATGTCTATACGGCTTCGGTACTCATGTCACTTGTTTACACTTCGTTGATAAGCAAGTACAATGTGGCGCACTGTAGGTGTAGGGCTCGTTGTCCGTGCGAACTTACACGTTTGTTAGCAGCAGCAACACGACCGCTTGGCTGCTGCCTAGGCAGCCAATCTTCAGCCAGAAAACAACAGAGAAAGGTATGATTCCTACGTGTAACAGATTGACGCAGATCCGTGCAATGTTGCGGCGCAAAAGCGCACATGACCTTTCGATGTTAAAGAACTGCCCGAGTTCCACACGGTCTCTCAGCATCCTGAGTTGTGATTACTAGCAACTCATATCAAACTGCGCATCGGTTGTGATCCATGTTTTTAGTAGCTGCCAATCGTGGGATGAAGTTTCACGCTGATGGTTTCGTCGGAAGTCAAACATCATCGCCGTCAATCATAGCCCCGTAGCCGACAGAGTAACCACGTAATGAATGGCACATGCTATGTTTCTGCTGATCTTGTATCTCCCAGCATGCCTCTGTCGTTGTCAGCATGCAACAACGTAACTCGTCGGCTGCATGTCTCCATCAAAAATGGACACGCACACTCACCACGCATGCTCTCATTACCGGATACTAAGTTTAATATTGTATACAGTGTTTCGTGTAGACTAGCTGTGGTGAAGTGTCAAGGTGTTTTGCGAGTATTGAAATGCCAATGCTTCACAGGTCACCGATTCCATCGACACTAGAAACTTCACGAAAACTGACCAAAGCACGAAACGTACTATTCGGCTCGTCTGGTACGGGCCGTCGTCTTTATGCGTTTCCGCTGTCGTTTGATCCTGTTGCACTGACCGTATGTCGACATGTTCGCCGATTACACACGGTTTGCCTGACCAGGCGACATTCTTCCGTGGTGAAATCATTGGTTGATGATATCTGCCTAATAGCAGTCTATTGGTGCTGTACCGTGTACTGATTCCTAGCAGCGCCTGCAACGTACGCTAATTTCACACGTGCAGACCCTTTCCAAGGCGTTAAACATCTGACAGATGCACACTGACTTTATTGCCTAAATGCAGGCTAACCTTTCAGGCACCACAAGCGGAGCAGGATACTCGTCTGCATCGAAACCGAACCGAGTCCATGAGCAGCCGTCGTCCCATGAGCAGCGCACTGATCAAGCTGTTTCTGTATCTTTTGCTTTGTGCCGGATAGAACAGGCCAGTTGCCCCTGGACGATGCAGCGTGCCGCGGGGAACGAGGCTGTGCGTTAGGTGCACTGTCTCGCAGCAGTGAACTGTGCGTTGGTGTCCAGTAGACACCAATTGTCACAGTTGAGCATCACCCCGTGTCATCATTATGTGGCTGCACAACATCGCATATTCGACACACCGCCGGTCAATGCCGTTGACGTACGTATCGTGCAGTCACATGGCATCGGCCGGCGGTGTGATCACACATTTTTTTTTTTCGGCGGATGCTCCCCGCCCTTGCGGGTAGAGCGGATCCGCCATTACAAAGCCATCCGTTAGCACAGAGCTATAAAGGCAAGTCGCCCTTAATACAATGGCAAAGAAGGGCCTCCCTTAGTGCCGCCCTTGTGTAGAGTCATGCCGCCCTTAATTAGGCTTCAAAAAGTGCCACCCTAAATAAGGGCGAAATCTAAGGGCGACAGTAAGGGCGACATGTCACTTTCCAAGGGCGAAATAAGGGCGGGGGTAGGTACAGACGATGAACAGTTTCCGGTGGTCTATCAATTCAGCTGCCACCAGATCCGACAACTTGCTCTACGGGGACTTACAACTATTCCAGTTCGAAGAACAGGCGTATCGTGCCAGCCACAGAGAACATGCATGCGTTCTCGGAGCTGCCCTGGGCACACTGGCCCCTGTTGTCCCACAGATGTTCACCTAGCGCGACTGGCACGTTGGCAGCCAGAGCATAAGGCTACATCAAGCAGACCTGCGCAAAGCTGTACTGCGGCGCTAGCTGCGTATGTTAAGAACACTGCCCTTGCAACTCAGAGAGAGTGTGGTGAAAGACGGCATGGGGCAGCTGCCTGGCCTAGGAGGCTAAGTAGCATTGTACAAAAGAGTGAACGGGAGAAAACAAACACTGAAACCGAATCTCATCCGAATCAACTGCAACATACACTCACACACACACGAACACTACAACCGCACTCACAACTCAGCCCGGCAAGATCGCGTCCTCCAGACCCGCATCATACCGCAACCCTTGCGCCCGAGAGATGACAAGCCCAGACCTCCGATACATATCCGCATCGCCGCGCTGCAATGACACCGACAACACCCGCAGCGCCCACTGGACAAACGCGCCTTTGGAGGCTAAGTAGCCATCGTTTACAAAAGAGTGAACGGGAGAAAACAAACACTGAAACCGAATCTCATCCGAATCAACTGCAACATACACTCACACACACACACACGAACACTACAACCGCACTCACAACTCAGTCCGGCAGGATCGCGTCCTCCAGACCCGCATCATACCGCAACCCTTGCTCCCGAGAGATGACAAGCCCAGACTTCCGATACATATCCGCATTGCCGCGCTGCAATGACACCGACAACACCCGCAGCGCCCACTGGACAAACGCGCCTTTGGAGATGCGCCCACTGGCAGCGGCCACATCCCCCAACTGACCGACGAACCTCACGGCAGCCTTGCCCATGAAGCCACACGATTCGACCGCAAACGGAACAAACCGGAACGCGGCATGGTCAGGCACGTCCCGCCGGAAGCGGTCCCGCTTCCTGTCCTCCGCCCGCTCCGCCGTCGCACCCGTCTCCCGCGCCGCAGCGGCCACGTATGAGGCCGCCGGCGCATGCGTGACCACGACGTCCACGGCCGCCATCTCCAGGCGCGGCATGACCACGACGACGTCCCCGCGGCGATTCAGCGCAACACCCGCGCCCCTCGCGAGGGCACGGTAGAGCGGCTCCAGGGCAGACTGCAGTCCGGCGTAAGAGGCGACCAGGCGCAAGGCACGAGCCAGGTTATCATGGCGCATCTGGGTCTCCTTTGCCACCTTCTTGCAGACCATGGCGTGGTCTGGTTCGGCGGCAACACCTGCACTGCATTTGCACGGAGGGGGGGGGACGTCCGTCGGGACGCGGAATCGCAGGCGGTGCCACACCGCCAGGACAAACATGTCGTCGCCCATGGTGAGAACGCCGCCCGGCAGAGCGGAGAGGAAGGCGCCTGCAGGCCCCCCCGAAGCGCTCCTGAGCCACGCCGCTTCCCGCCTGCCGGCCGGCGTGTCGAGGTCGATGCCCTGTAGCACGAGTGAGGCCGCATGGTCCGCGACCGCGCGCCCCACCTCGCGCTGGGCCGCTAGCAGCTTGCCCGAGACGAACTCGTCCGGCAGGTCACGGGCATCCGCCTCCCACCCCAGCAGCTCATGCAGCTCGTCGAACAAGCCCTGCCAGCGCTGCAACAGACTGCCCCGGCTGTGGCCGCGGAGGGGGCGGAGCAGGTCCGGGCAGCCGGCGAGGTTGCGCTCGGCCGTGCCGGCCCCCGACAGGAAAGCCGCGTCAGCGACGCTGTCCACCAGCATCGTCAGTCCGAGCCCGCCATGCCTGACAGGGGACATCAGCCGGTAAGCAAGCCGCCGCGTCTCAGCGTCAGTGGCCGAGTTGTCAGACGCGGCAGCAGCCTCCGCAACCTCCGGCGGCAGGCACAGGATTGCGGCGGCACCGCGCCACACAGCGGCCTCCGCCCTGCGCATGTGCGGCTCGAGCACGGCATACGGCACCGTCCGCATCAGGTGCGTCATGCGCACACTCAGGGACACACGCAGCAGGAGGAACTGCGCCTGCACTGAGAGCGGGATGCGCACGAGGGTCTCGACGAGGCCCTCGACCTCGCGCGCCCGCGCGTCCAGCACCTCGGCGACGTACTCCGGGGTGCCCAGCGGCGTGCCGACAGCCTTGAAGCCCGCGTGCAGATCCCGAATGCCGAGCTCTGCGGCCACGGCGGCCGCCGCCTCGGCGTCGGCGCTGTGGACGCCGCATTTTGCAGGGTTCACCTCAAGCCCAATGCTGCGCACCCCGTCAGCTTCCACGCACAGCCGCCGGAACACGGCAGCTCCAGCCGCGAGGTCGCCCGCAATGCTGATGTCGTCAAGGTACGCCACCACAGGTGCGCCGGCGCCTGACGCGTCGACGCGCTCCAAGACAGGCTCCAAGACAGGCTGCAAGACAGGCTAAGTAGCGCTCCAAGACAGGCTGCAAGACAGGCTAAGTAGCTGGTTGTAACTGCCTTACACAATACGGACAACGAGGCACACCGACGGGGTCACGCCCTGATCGATCACCCCATAGTGAAGTTTTCCTGCTAGTTTGAGTCGTGCTCAATGTACCTGATCACGAGCTTGCAATGCAACCCATGGCGTGCCGGGTTGAGCTGTAAGGCGCGACAGCAGCGGCGAGCAGATATGGTGCGCACGCCAACTCTTGGCAATACAGACGTTCTTCGCACGATGAACTTGCCATCGAGGTCCCAAGTGATCAAGCAGTGATGTCGTCGATCGCAGAGGTGGGACACACCTGTTGGCCGAGATGTAGACGATAAACCGGTCAAGAAAAGCTGCCCTTCCCCGTTTCCCTGTTCTATCTTTGGGGTACAGGACTCCAAAGAATTTGTGATAGCGACACTGGAGCTAAGATCTCGCCATCTGCACATCCCTCGACCACTTTGCGCGAAAGCCTCACGCACTCATGCGAGCCAATACAGAAGATCTGACAGGAGCAGGCTAATGAATTTTTTTGACAGAAGGACATCAGCTCAACATAGGCAATAGCATGGTTGAATCACGTTCAGGATCACACGCGAAACTGTGCACCAAAGTGGCTTAAGCGCCTTGTGACCAGCGGTTTTGTGAACGGCATCACAGACCCCTGTGGCGCTGCAGTACACATGCCGATTAACAAATCCAGTATGCGCTCAAACGTTTTCGCTCACATCTTTAGGGCGTACCTGCAAGTGCTTCCAGTCTGGAGTCCGAGGTGCCAACATCAATGATCAGCCTCCGCGCATTCAGATCTTCGAGTTCACTCCATATAAATCCAGTCAGTTCGTGTCTGGTGGTCGCAAATGGAGTACACGAGATGTCGACGTAGCCCGTCGCAGATTTAGTGATCGTTCTGGGTGCGAATTTTCAAGCCCCTGGCGACGGCTCGCCTGTCCTTGCATGAACAGCACTTTAACGGGCACTATCTCGATGAAACCTGTCGCCTCTTAGGCTTCACAGTCTGTTGGGAGACGATACTGCCCGCGATTGCGGACACCGCAGAGCGCCGCGGACAACTAGTCCACAGTTCCGAAATCTGATGCCATCGGAGCTCGTCAAATGCCAGCAAGGATAATGTGCTGTCCAGGCCTTGACAGCGTCAAGCCGGAGCGTCTTGGAGCCGCAGCATGTGATGTCGCGTACAGCCAACAGTGGCTCCTCAGGCAGTGCACGGAAGGTGCGGATCCGGACATATGCCCACACCCCAGCAGGCCACACCTGCCGCCCACAGTTTTGAGTTCACAGAGATCTTCCGTTCCGACTCGGACAACATCTGCATACATCTCCGGATAGCTGTTCCCCCATGGGCTATGCCGCAGAAAGCGAACTGCGTAACACATTCTATTGAATGCCGGAGGGTCCGGACCCGTGCTGGCCATCGGTCCGGACGTGGGTGTTTGCCCGGTGGCACGATTTTGGCGCCGATGCTGCTTGCTTTGCACGTTGTGCCCTAGTCAAGGATACACGCAGAGTAAAGGCGTGTACAGGCGTCAGGCATGTGTGCACAGATCATCATGTGTATTGCTGCGACCGGGGCGGGTGCTGATGTCTGCGGTTGCGTGGGTGCATTGGTCTGTGTTGCGTTTTGATGGTGGCGTGGGTGTGTTACAAGGACAAAGGCAGCAAGGCGGGCAGCACCGCGAAAGAAGCAAACAGACGAAGCAAACACACAGACACCCACGCACGCGAAACCCACCACGCCCAAAAAAAAACCCCATCACCGGCGCAGCAAAAGACACAGATCCGCAGACCGCAAAGCACACACCCACACACCCATGTGCACAAACCCAAACCCACACACGCACGCACAGACCCCACGGCCGACACACAACATCATGATGGTGCACAACCACCAACACCACAACGCCCGCCGCCGTACTACAGGGCCAAACCCAACACACTGCTGCCTAAGGCCGCCCATACGCGTCATGGCCGCCCGACTGCCGGGGGCCGCCCTAGCCCCAAGCCCCCCCCCCCCCCCCCCCCCCCCCATGGCGTGGGTGTGTGGTGCCCATGTTTGGGGCCTGAGGTGCTACCTGCCTCGCGTGCTCTGTCCTTGTACTCCATCATTAGTAACACCGATCATCCATGGAGAGCACTTATCGCGCTGCGCTGTTGCAGCAGCATGGGAGACACGTGGTAATACCATGTGGAATCCACAACATGCTCTGCAGTAGTGATACATTCTTGCATCGCTCGCTTTGGCCTGTTGCCAAGGACGTGTGATCTACTAGTACACCACACGCAGTATATTGCGTGTGGTGTATATATGTTACCAGTGCGCAGAAGTATATATAGCTTAAAAGTATATGCACCGGCCGAGCTGTGGTACGTGCTCGTGCCCGGCCTAGTGCCATGACTGCGTGAGTGGATTTGCGTGTGTATTCCTGGCGACGGCTCGCTGCCCGGCCTCTGTCCTTTGTGACTATATATATATATATATATATATATATATAGATATATATATATATATATATATATAGATATATATATATATATATATATATATATATATATATATATATATATATATATATATATATACATATATATATATACATATATATACATATATATATATATATATATATATATATATATAGTCACAAAGGACAGAGGCCGTATACATATATACATATATATATATATATACATATATATATATACTTCTGCGCACTGGTAACGCAGACCATGTACGCACCACCCGGCTTGAGCGGCGCTGCGCGTCCGCCTTGGCTGCCCGATGGGCGGTCGTCGCTGCGTGCGCTCGCAGCCTCGTCCGCTTTGTGGTAGTGGCGGTTCTGGCGTACCGCGATTCGCCGCTGTCTTACCCGTGCGTCTGCGTGTGGCCCGCCATTGAGGCGCAACCGGGGAGTTTGGGCTGGCTGGGCTGGGCTTTGGGGGTTGCGGGTATGGGTTTGCGGGTGGGCGGGGTGGTGTGCAGGGCCCCTGCGTCTGTACCCACTGTTGGCGTCTGTACCCACTGTTGGCCCACAGACGGGGCTGGGCGGGGTAGGCTGTGCCGGGGGGGGTTGGGGAGGCCCTCCCTGGGGCGGGGGTTGCTGTTTGGGTCTCTATGCTTCTCAGCTCGGCAGCCTTGACTGCGTGTGCTTTCGGTCAAATTGCGCCTGGCTGATGGGCGGGGTGCGGGTGGGGGTGGACGTGTGGGTGCTCTCGTGGGTGTAGCGTGGGAGGCTTGTGGGTGTGTGTGGTCGTGTGTGTGGCTGCGTGGCTGTGGCCGGCGCGGGTGCTGATGTTGCGTGGGTGTGTTGGTGTGTGCTGCGTGTGGCTTGTTGCGTGGTGTGCGGTTCCCTTGGTTGCCGCTCGCGGTGCTGCTTGCCTTGCTTGCTTTGTCCTTGTAAAACACACACCATGTACGCATTCCCCATGCTCATTGGCACTCTCTGGTGCCAGCCTTATGTTGATGCAGTGTCCAACAAAGTCAGTTATTCGTCGATGCCATTCTCCTGACCTATGCCATCATGCTGCAGGCCACACGACCTGCAACATCTTGGACCAGGAGATCCGAGACTGCTGACTGCAGCTCAAGAATTAGTTACCGCATCGCTACCAAGCTGTGCAGTCGTCCGCAGCAGCAGGCTGACGCAGCTCCACACGTGACATACACTGGGACAGAGGCACAACCTGAACTCCACCAAACACAGATTGTGAACAGCAGAGCTGAGCTGCGGAAGCGGGTCTGCGAACAGATTCGTGCAAGACCATCACATCATGTCTCGCAAAGTCCGAATAGATCTGCCGAACAAGAGCGTCGACATGTACAGCAACAGTACGACTTCACCTGTGCCAAAGTCATTTCCGGCCTTTCCAGAGGTGTGGAGGCAGTGCTGCGCTGCCCGGGCGTGGCGCGTGCTCACCTTCTCGGCAGTGGCGCCAGTGCTGACGCCATATCTGGATGCCACCCACTGGCCCTCTGGTGAGCCTCTCCCACAGCACATGGTGCAGGAAGCCAGACGTCTTTGGCGATCTCCACTCGGGTGGCATACCAGAAGCATGTGCGCTGTGTTAGCGGTCGCAACTGCACAGCCTGTGAGCCTCTGAGAGAGAACATGCGTTTGTGGGTTGCATTTTGGAACAGCGGAGCAGCGGCTTCTCCAATCGTCACCCCATCTCGTTGGCCTGCGAGCTGATGTATCGTTTGTTCGTACTCCTTTTCTTGCTCTGGTCTAACCCGCTTCTGTACAAGCTCTGCCATTACGATGGGTTGGATCGCGCCAAGGTCCTGTACCGCCTGATGGTGCTTGACACAGCGCGCTTGGAGGAGAGGGTTGCGCTCCTGAAATCAATGAAGCAGGTGTCTAGGCCCATACTCGTGTAATGTTCGTTCCATGCATCTGCAAGACATGCCAAAACTGTCACCCTTTGTGATGCTGATCGTGGAGTCACATCAGAGACCTTGCCTCGAGCTTGTTCCGGCCATGCGTGAACTTCTAGTGCGTGCTGGAGACCTAGGTTCTTGGTAATTGCCCGAGACTCGGCATGGGCCGCGCTGTAGAGGTTTACTGCTGTGCGGTGCTGCCTGCCTTTCTTTTTTTTTTCAAACCTCAGCTGTGCCGGGTACTTCTCTGCTCACCATTAACAATACTCGCAGAGGTAGGTGTGGATCACACTCTAGAGCAACTGCTTCTCTGCCCACGCCTCCATCGGTCAACTGGCACTCTGATGACCGAGGCAGAGTCTGCAAGTCTGGGGCACTCCATGGACGCACAGCCGCTTAGACCATCGTTCGATGCACATGCACGACGCCATGGCTTCCGCGAGCGATAATGGCGCAATTTCCTGCCATCGTCGCTGCATGCCCGCTACAGGGTCCTGACGCGCACAAGACGGTGCTATAGTATGCTCGACTTGGATGCGGGCTTTCCTCTGTGCAGAATCATGGCAGGGAAGATGTGTGGCCAGCACGTGTCACAAACCCTGATTCAGGTATGCTGGCAACGGTGCGAGAGCCTCCGCGGCCGTGCCACGGTGCCGAACCACTCCGCCGATGCTGTGTGACCTGAAGCGTGACTCAACTAATTCGGGATTTCGCCCAGCGTACCTGTGAGCCTCTGTTACCTCAATGCGTTGACACCCACGAGGAACCACTGAGTGGTGCACCGGGGGGGATTATGAGGTGCAGTGATTCCTCGCATGCATATGGGTAGTGGACAGGATCCGGGTGTGGTCGCAGAAGATTGCGATGTGTGTCTTCTGGGCGTGGGCATTTGTGTGAGTGTTATACGGACAAACTCAGGACAGGCTCGCCGCAGGCGCGCCGCCTCGTGCACTGCGGTTTGGGTGTGCATCGGGCTGGGCGTGATGGCATGTGACAGTGCTGTTGTGGTGCTGTACACGCACTGCGTTGACTGCAGTGTTGGGTTGCTTTGCAGCATTTCTGGGGCTGCCACCCAGAAATTAGACCTGCAAATTCTGAATTGTTCTATGGCATCGGGCGCGATGACCCGACAGTGTGACACTGCGTGACTGTGAGAAGAGGGGGATCGTGGGAGGAGTTGGGGGGGGGGGGGGGGGGGGGGGGGGGGGGGGGGTGCGATTCCCACCCGCCGCTCAGGTCGGATGGCTGCCATTAGCGTGGCCACAGGGCCGTGCGCACGACACAACTCGGACCACCGCCCACGCAAGCCACCGCGGCCAACCCATACAGCTTCAGACCACCACGCAGAAACTGCGGTCCACCTCCACCCACGCAAGCTAGAACCGCCGCACTCCTGCATCCGCAGCACCACGCCCGCACGCACACGCCCACCTGCACCCGAATGCACCCAAGCCACACTGCTGCAGCATCTCCGCAAACCCCACCGGACCGGCCGAGACCCCGTGACCAGGTACCAACGCAATTCCTGGTTGTCACCGATGAGCACGGCCCGCGTGCATGTCGGTGAGCATGTGTGCATGTGTATGGAAGGCACGAGTGGTCTGCATGGGGGTGATGCTGTGCGCCGCCCGGTGCGCCAGAGTGGCTGCGGGGTGTAAGATCTTTCTGCATCAATGGGCATGGGTGATGTGGATTTCTGGGGATGTGTTGCTGTACAGTGCTGTCTGATTTTCAAACTTTGCCTTAGTGAAGCAGATACAGAATGCTCAGCATCACTTATCACGCCGCTGCTATGAAAAGCCTCCGACTGCGCCTTGCAGGGGTATCTAGTGCAGTGCGAGGCACAGCGGGGTTGCCCATGTACCAGTGTTGGGTCACCATATGGTCACCATATGGCATATGTAGCATTGTTGGGGCTTCCATTTGGAAATTATACCTGAGAAAGCGGACTTGTTCTATGTGATCGGGCCTGACGACCGAACACTGCCCTGTACAATTTCAGTGGTCCAGCAGCCCCAACAGCCTACTCAATGGAGGCATCGAACGCGTTGGCTCATGCTGCAGGGACATGCATGCGAGGTCGGAGCTGTACTAGGCAGACTCGCAATTGTTGCCTCAGACTTGTTTGGAAAGCATGACTTGTACCTATGCTCTACGGCAGCCAGCGTCTTTGAAGCTGCAATAGGCAGAGCCCACCTAGCGCTGTAGGGCGGTGCTGCCTGCCTCTGACATACGCTGCCCATGCAGCGAGTGGCTGACTGACAGGCAGGGCTAGGAGGCCAAGCTTCAAGCAGCGATTGCCATGGGTACAGCATAATGCAGACAGAATACACGGACACACACATGGAAAACAATGCACTCTGATGGCGTCAAGCACAGCTCATCAGCCTATGGTCAACTTGACCTGATAGCTGTACTTGTCCTGATTGCGCCCCAGGTTGCAATGAAACCCATGGCGCGCTGATTTGAGCTGTGCGACGTGAGCGGACATGCGCAGCAGCATGTGCGAGCAGAGGAACGCATACCCGTTGCCACGATTCAAATTCGTGTATCATGTACCGCAACGTACCATAGTGGCACCAGTTTGTCAAGCAGTGCTGTTGTCGATCGCGGAGGTGGGATACAAATGCCTGCCGAGATCCGGACGACACAACAGCCTAGCAGACCTATGCTCCCCTCAGTTAGGATTTCTACATGGTGAGATCTGCATGAATATGTAGCAGTGACACCAAAGCAGAGATGTCCCTAGCTGCACATGCCTCGGCCCTAATGCCATAATGGCTTACACGCTTACGCGTGCCACCGAGCAAGCTCTGTCTAAAGGACGAGATTGTACTGATTCAAAAGATACTATCGGGCTCAATGTGTACGCACCTGGGTACTTTACGCACACGCGATGCGGTAGACGAAAGTGGCTAACGCTCCCAGTGGCCAGAGGTGTGTGTTGTTTGTGAAAACTGGTCACAGATCGACTTGGGGCAGGTGTTGCCCGCGCTTCGGCAGCCGAGCTCTGTCAACCATACAGATACAGTTGCTGAAAGGTCAACTCGCACACGGCTGACACGCGAACTAGCAAGAGCTTCTGGATACACGTCTGAGTTCGAGGTATCAGCCTCCATGAGCTGCTTTCGCGCAACAACTTGTGCGCGTGTTCTTCAAAGTGATGTACTCCGCGTGTACGATGTGGTCGCAAGCTCAGTACGCGCGTGGTTGACGTAGCCCGTCGCAACTGACGTTCTTGGTGTCAAGTCTGAAGCCCCTGGCGATGGCGAGCCTTTCCCTGCAAACACAGCGCATCAAACAATATAGTAATGGAAAAATTGTATATGTCGTACGGATCTGGCTGCTGGCGGGAGATGCTATCATCTGCACCGCAGCGCACGGCAGACATCTAGACCGTGGTTTCGGATGCCGAGGTGGCCTTCATTGAAGCCTGACCTGCTCACTTCAGGACTACAACGGCAATGTGCTGTCGAGGCCTTGAGATCGGTGGGCCGGAGCCGCTGCTGGGGCTGCCGCATCATGATGGGGACAGCCGCGCTTCTCAGGTGATGCACAGAATTCGAAGGTGTGGCTGGTTGCGATTCCCCTGGTTGTTGCTCGCGGTGCTTTCTGCAGCTGCCTTGCTTGCTTTGTCCTTTTAACACATGTACAGAAGGTGCGTAGGTGTGCCCCCAACCTGAGCAGGACACAGGCGCTGCTTGTGCCTCGCACAATCACACCAAAAACAAGCGAATGTATTTTTCTCCGAAGCCGAAAGTACCTGGATTACTATCCGGCCGGATGTGCCCAAGTGTTGCAAATTCATGAATTATAAAGGGTTATAGTACTAGTACATACTCTCACAAGGTATTGATGGCATAGGCATGTTGTTATATGCTGCGTGTTGCAGATTGCGTGTGTGTGCGGTTCCCCTGGTCGTTGCCTGCGGTGCCACCTGCCTCGCTCGCGTTGTCCTTGCAACACATATGTAATCATGGATATACACATACACAAGGTACTGAATGCTGCCGTGGGGCCGTTTGCAGTACTGCCCCTATAGTTCTGGGTGTTGGCCCTCAAGCCGCGAATTGGGGCCGGTGCTGCCGCCCGTGCACGCCGTCCTGGGCTGCGAAAATCCAATGCACGCATGCTGCCGTCTGACGTTAAGCTGATGGAATGTGTATCACGCTGCAATGTTGCCATACTTTCCATGCATGCCAGACACTCATGCATGCATCGACCGGGGACTATGTGGCGAGACCACGGAATAAGAACAGAGATCATTGCAATAGCAGTGGATGCTTGCATCGCTGCATTTTGGGCTGCCGTCCGGAAATCCACCCACTGGATGACACATCAGGTGGAGGAGGTCATGCATGTACACATTTGGAGCAGCGCCCGTAAAGTGTCAGTGCTGCACAGATCATGGTTGAATGCCCCATGCTCACCGGCATCCTTCGGTGCCACGCCTTTGGTAGTGACAAGTGCTTACATTGATTCACCATTGATGCCATAACCTGATCTATGCCACGATGCTTCAGGCCACTCAAGCCTGGGCAGCTTGGAACAGGAGATGCCGATTGATGCTCAAGGACTAGCTACTACACCTCTTAGGGCCTCATGTCTCTGAGATACTACGCATATGCGCCCGTATACTCTGCAGCTGCAGCTGATCTGAACCAGCGCTGCACATAGACACCCCTCTGATTATAACACAACAGTCAGAAGTCCACCAAACACGGCCTGTGCAGAGCAGCCTCAGCTGAGCTGCGGAGGAGGATCTGCCAGCGGATTTCGTACGAGAGCATCGCATGATGTCCTGCGGCGACCAGCTGATTCTGCCGAGTAAGAGCGGCGGCATCATGATGTACAGCAGTGGTGCCACTGGACCTGTGCCAAGGTTGACCCCGACGTTTCCACAGGTTTGGAGGTAGTGCTGCGCTGCCCGGGCCTGGCACCCCCCTGGCTCGGCGGCGGTGGCGCCCTTGCTGAAGCCATATCTAGATGCCACCCACTGGCCCTCTGGTGAGCCTCTTACGCAGCAGCAGGTGAAAGAAGCAAAGCGGCGCTGGCGATCTCAGCTCGCGTGGAATTTCACACTGGTGTGGGTGGGGCTCGCTGTCTTTTCAGGACTGTGTGCATAGTTTCTTTTGCCTTGCAGTCTGAGACTGGAGAGCAGCGTATGCTCAAAGCACACCGGAATGATGGCCTTCATGCTGGTATTGCACTCCTCATCGTTCTCGGCTTGGCCCCAATTCTGTACGACCTCGGCCACTGGGAGATGTTAGATCGTGCGAGGGTGCAGTACCACCTGATGGTGCTTGACACAGCGTGCTTGGAGGAGAGGGAGGCGCTGCTGAAGTCAATGGAACAGGTCTCCGTGCCCAACTATGGAGCCATGTAACCGTCCAGACAACACACTTCGAAGTCTATCCATTGATTCGATCGATCCATTGATTCTAAGCCAGTACCTACAATAGGAAAAGTTGGTTTTATAACTGGTACTGCTTGTCTTTGCATATTTGATCCCATTAAAGCCGTGTGTCCTTGATGATTGTGTTCTAAGTGACATGATGACATGATCGCTGTCCTTCTGTTGATTGCGAGGTCACCCCACAGGATCCCCCCGGCCAGGGTGTGCGGGTGCACTGCCAGCTGGCAGTCCTTGCGAGAGATCCTCGATCATCGCCTGGCAGATGCTCTGCTACCCCGGATGACGGAATACTGCGTCAGGATCATGTAGAGAGCACCACATCGTATGGCAGCGACTGGTCGCGGCGCTTGCGGCGCTGCTGCCACCAGCCCTGGAGCCTGAGCTGCACCGTCAGCACGCATTGCACTCGCTCATTGTGCAGGAGTGCAGTATACTGTTGGGTCATCTGACTGCGTAAGGACAGCTGTAACTCCCGCAGTGCCGTGAGTGCTCGCTGTAATTCCCTTCCTCTCTGCCTTCATCCTGGCAGCGCATAGCTTGGTTTAATCAAAGCCATCTGTGATGTAATCTAATCTGTATTTTCTTAGCCCATATGTGCCCATCTATCCACATAGAGTCACAGGAAGAGTAAACATGCATCCACATGAGTCGCTGCAACAAGTGGACAACCCATCTTCATCAGCGCATCAGATGTGCAGATTTGGGTGGAGATGCCGGACAGTAAAAGGTTGTGCTTAGATGCAGCCAACGCGCCTGGCATGTGATGCAACGCCGACACGACAGTTGAGGTCTGCAACCTGCAGCTGATACTTTATTGCCAGCCGCAGGTCCAGGACAACTGCAGTGCAGACACATGATGCAGAGTTGAACTTTTCAAAGCACATTGCATGCACGCTTCACACTCTCCGTCAGTGTGGGTGCTTTGACCGGAGGGCAAGTCAGTCCAGGAGCCTGAAGGACTACATGCCAGGCGTAAGCCGCCTGCAAAACCCCTCCAGGTCTCATGCAGATCGCACCAATTTGTGTTTGTGTCTGAGCGTGCACCTAAGGCGCGTACGGGCCATCGCTCGAGCAGGCAAAGCGAAACATACCCATGGCAACAATTAAGCCTACAAAGGGCTTCTGTACTGACAGAAAGCCGCTGCACAGGCAGTTGTGCAGTGGATGATCCACGCTGGAATAACGTGGACAATAGCTCAGGAGTTTCACAAAACACGTCAAGACAGAGTTAATGGTGCAGAGGCAGGCGGCAGTCTTTCGTCCTGGCAGCACCTTGTGGCATGCCATGCCCACACACTGCGTTAGGTTCACACGGCAGTCAGCAGCACGTCATTAAGCCTACGCAAGTTTGTAGAGACACCTGTAGCCCTGGGGCATTGTGCATGTATCTGCCAACGCTGCTGTGGCCATGTTGTCCTCTGTTGAACCGCTTGTACCGTACATCGTGCATCACAGCTGACACACCAACACATTAGAGCAACAAAACGGTGAATCTGTGGCAGTTTCCGGCCTTAGAGGACAAGTGTACCCGCGAAAGGCTGCAGCTCGCCTTCGCTTGCTATACCGGCGGTCGAGGTAAGCACTGTTGGCCAACCAAAGCTAACAGGCGCATACACGCTTTAGGTAAACTCTTTAACTCTACCGCTTCACATGCAGGTCCACACATTCATGCCTAGAACGATTCGGCTCGCGAATGGTGCACTTGGCGGCAGAGGCCACTGGCAGAAGTACGCAAGCACCTTGTACGGCAGCTGAGATCGTTGCGATGCAGTATGGTGGAAGAGCTGACGGTCCTTAGCAGAGCCATTCAGTCCTGCATACTTGTGTCGATCTGATCTCAGCTGAATGCCATCTCGCAACTTGGTGGCTTCGGGGTGCTCGGTCGACATGTCATTCGCGGTGCTGTAAGCCTCCCTGCTTGGGCCACGGTAATGAGATGTGCTAAGGTCTCCCATGACATGCTGCGAGCGTGAACTCATCAAACCACATTGTTTCTGCATCTGTGTATTGGTGCAGGCCTCAGCGATGTCGGGAGGTGTCAATCGGCTTTCCATTCTGTCACTGGGTGTCCCAAGCTGTGTATTGTAGAGGTATGTATATAGCTGCGGTTGTGAAACTCAGAGCTTTTTTGTCAGCCCTTCACCGCAGTTACGACAGTCCAAGAGCTGAACATACCTAACCATTAGGGCTGTAAATTTAACATCTGGGGGCACGATTTAACGTTAATTAACAAAGCTAAAGTAAAATAAAAGTAAAATAGGCTAAAAAATCTTTACTTTAAACGTGTTTTAAACTAGTGTTTTCCTGCTTTACCTGTAAAACTGTTAAACATGTGGAGGAGGCAGTTTCGGCCAATGGCACGGCACAAACACGGCACAAACACGGCACAAACACGTCCACAGCCACCTAGATACACCTATTGCACCGCCTATCAATTATCTGCGTCTCCTGAGCAACTTGACGACGATGGAGATGCTCCTAGGCTGTCAGACTGCAGGCCACATGCTACTGCACCCTCGTTCTGGCACACCAGATCCAGAAGAGTCTTCCTCATACACTTCATCAACAAAACCAAGCAGATGTTCAAAACATCGAATTTCGTCCACAGCTGCATCATTATCGCCTAGGTGATGGAGGTTGATTTTGGTGCACTATGTCGTTGCCAGCGTACTGTTTTTCATTGACCTTCTCCTGGAGGTCGAGTTGTCTAGAAATATATTCCACAGCCTCTCCACAGTTGCACAGCAGCGCTTCGCAGACATCATTTCAATGGCAGCCTCTCTCGAGCTCGGCAAACTTTTCAGCAACACCACGAGACACAACATCAGTCGCAGCTGGCTTTCTGCGCAGATTGGAGCCACCTACATCTGCCGAATCAGCCAGGTTTGCCTGATCGGAACTGTCAGTCTCTTGCAGAGGTTCAGCAGGACGTCTGTCTTGTGCCATGTGTGGAATTTGCTCACTGCCAAATCAATGACAGGTGCACACGGGCTACGGAAACTGACTCCCACAGCATGAGCAAGCGCATAGCGACACAGATTTAAGTACTAGGAGCCAGCAACAGGTGTGCTGCGACTTATATCATGACCACCGTGCTTTGTTAGTGATATCTTGTCCTATGAGGTCGGTCAAAGCCATCAGAATACAGCCCTTTTTGGCTTCAACTTTGGTTTTAAAGCACCCTTAAAGTTAAAATGCGTGAAAGTAAAATAAAAGTAAAATGACCCCTTTAAAGCCTCGAAATCGTTTTAACGTTAAAATTGTAAAGTAAAATAGCATTTTAAAGTACGTTAAAATGGGGGTAAAGTTAAATTTACAGCCCTACTAACCATGCGCTGAACGCACATGTTACCAGGACGCACGTATGCACGGTGTTCCGCGCATGCGTACATATGTCATCAGCTCACTACTCATCCTTTCTCTCGAATTTTGTGGTGAATGTGCTGTAACATCCAGGCACCATTGAGCGCAAGAGGGCTCGAGCACGACATCACAGTTCGACGGGCAATGTATATTCTGTTGGACAGTATGACCCGGCACCAGATGCCCATTGTACAAGAATCTTTCGTGAGCTCTTTCATTGGAAAGCAAGGTGTGCCTATTGTGCAGCCTACCTGCCCTGTGTTGATAGAGGTGTGGCCGCTCGAGTTCGGACTTGTGGCGTCCTGTCCAAAACACGCCTCACACATATTCCCCCTCCTACACGTCTGCATTCCTGTTTGTGGGTTATTTGGTGCCATTGCCAGCATCAGCGCTGCTTTCGCGACCTAACCAGAGCCTGAACGTCGCCTGGTCTCGCTCTGTGTGCACATACCTGTACGTAGGAACGCTAAAAGAGCGTGTAGCGCAAACCTGAGCGATGTAGAGGACAGTGTTTGAAGGGTTTCTATCCGCATCAGGCAGGGCAAGTGAACACCCGCGGCCAGGTGCAGCTCGCCGCACGTCTACAGCGCACAGTATCACAAACTCAAGCTCCCAGGATGTCACGTCGGCAACATCCACACGACATGAATGGCACCTACGTCATCGTAGCCAACCTGTACCATACTTGTTCTGATCACGCGGATGCCTTGCACGAGGCGGGAGCTGTACAGCGAAGCTGCTTCTTTGAGACGCATGCGCATGCACAGCGCAGAGCTCACAGCGCCGAGGGCTGCTGCACTGTGGCTGCTGTGGCTACTGCACTGTGGCTGCTTTGTTAGTGAACGCTGATTCGAAAGAATATCCTGTGCGGTATTCGGCTGCACCAGGTGTTTCTTCTGCAGCAGGGCAGAGCTCTTCAGCACGTCGTGCTTGTCTTCTCTACAAACACCGTATGTTCTGCGACCCGGTATTCCATCGAGCGCAGTAACTCGTATATCCACACGATACCTGCCCAGCAAGTCCGTGCTCACACGTCACCTATGCTGCGATCTTGCGCCCGTGCGTATGCGCTTCCCGCTTGCCAGCACGTCCGCAGCGCATCACTCTGGTGACGGAACACGCCCCGCCGTGCCGTTGCAGCCTCGAACCATTTGAATTGTATCAAACCAGTCCTGAGGACGCGTGTCCCGGTTCCAGCTGCCCACAGTTGTCCCACCGCCCTGCTTGCGAGGCTGTTGTTCTTCGTGTAGTGCTCCATCATGCTAAATTAGCATCTGCCAGTCATGTCGATTTCACTTGCTAGACACTGCTGCTGCTGGTGCATCATGTCGGAGACACCGAATTTTTCAGAGTGCAATTGGGTGCAAACGTGTTGTGTCGGTGCCATCTGGCACCACCATGCCACACGCACCCAATAGCTATAGCACACTGAAAGCCTTGATCAGTGCATAGCTGAAGGACCTTGAACTCTCCCCTGTGGTCCTCTGACACACCAACGTCTGCACAGTCCAACCTCAAATTTCTTCTGCATGAACCTCGTCTCTGGATAGAACTGAAATTCCATTGCAGATCTGTCTTCCTGTATCTTGCCTGTGGCCAGATCATGCCGAGGCTCACCGACAGCATCAGCGGTGCCGTTTCAGTTATTGCTTCTACGTCAGTGCCTTTTCTATTGATGTGCTGTGGTATACCGCTGGCGGAGTTTCGGCTGCTTCCTTTGATTCGCCACGCATGTTGCAATTGATGCCGCAATCGGATGTGCCAAACAAACCCAAGTGGTCTCACTGTATCACGCCCGATCACACTATATCACACTGATATCACCCTGTATTCCAAATCACACCGTATCACACCGTATCATGGCGCAGATTGTGCTGCAGATGTTCCAAACAGTAGCAGCGTTGCTGCTGCTCACCCCCGGCGCATCCGCGGGCGGAGGCTACTTCCGGGGCTTATGCGGCTTCAAGAATGGCCGCTGCTGCAACATCCCTGCCAACGACCCCAACACCGGCGACTGCATCTCTGCAAAGCTGGCGTGCTGGGAGGGCAAATGCATGCCATGCGGCAAGGACGGCAAGCCCGCCTGCGGCCCGAACGGTGTGCTCCGGTTCTGCCTCCGCATAACTCGCTCCAAATCTAAATCTCTTGTGTAATACAATGTCGCAGTCCTGCCACACAAAATGTTACATCACTGGAATGCCACATACAGGCCGTCCTGCATGAAACACCTGAGACTGCTTCTGTCCTGGCCACACGTACAAGCTATACCTTGCTGTGATATGTGTGTTGCGGTGCCAGCGCTGCTTTGCATAGCTGTGACAGCAAAGCACTGTACAGCAGCGTTTACCTGCTAGTAGCAACATTTGTAATTTTGTGATGTAGCCAATTGCCGTGGACACTCGGACTTGTTCTATGTGATTGCGCCCGATTCCCCAATGCCACTGCAAGTCACTGGATATGGTATCTGCATCGTTACTGTTAACGTCTAAATGCTTTCATTGTTAGAAATCCACACTGGTCACACGGGTCCGTACCAGGCCCAAGGCTGTATAGGGTTCGGACATGAGGTTCTGTAGCAGAACTTGTCACAGAACCTCGAGCTCTTGGCATGAGGTTTGGTGTATCATGCACCGATCGCGACCAAGGCCTGCCACAGTGCAGGGAGCCATCTTCATGCAGCCTGCAGCCAACACAGTGATGACTCCGCAAGTGCTGTGCTACAGGTGACATCTGTGAGCCTGGTCTCGTCGTGAACGTCGACAAGTTCTGTGTCCCAGAGACCAGCGTCCCAGGCCCCTGCGGTGCCATCGGCGAGCCGACCTGCACCGATGCTGGCGTCACCCCCTGCGCAACTGGCCTCGAGGCTGATGCCGCCGGATTCTGCGTTGAGCCTCGGCACCCCGTCCCGGTGCCGCCCCTGTGCGGCGACGAGGGCAAATCCTGTTGCGAGGGCCAGCAGTGCAACAGCCACGGCCTCACATGCATGGGGAATGTCTGCGTGCCTTGTGGTGATTACGAACAGCTGCCTTGCACGGAAAACGGAGTCGCGCCGTGCATCTCTGGCTTCGAGGTCTCGGACGGGCTGTGCCGGCCCATCCCATCCTGCGGCTTTGCCGGGGAGGTCTGCTGCGACGGCACCAAGTGCAAGAAGCACAGCCTCGCCTGCGTCGTCTCCGGCTCCACCACAGAATGCAAGGACTGCGGCGATGAGGACGAGCCAGCATGCACGGAGTCCGGTGTCAGCCCCTGCAAGACCGGCCTGGAGGCCGTCGACGGCATCTGCCAGGTTCCATCATGCGGCTTTGCCGGTGAGGTCTGCTGCGACGGCACCAAGTGCAAGAACCACAGCCTCGCCTGCGTCGTCTCCGGCTCCACCACAGAATGCAAGGACTGCGGCGATGAGGACGAGCCAGCATGCACGGAGTCCGGTGTCAGCCCCTGCAAGACCGGCCTGGAGGCCGTCGACGGCATCTGCCAAGTTCCATCATGCGGCTTTGCCGGTGAGGTCTGCTGCGACGGCACCAAGTGCAAGAAACACAGCCTCGCCTGCGTCGTCTCCGGCTCCACCACAGAATGCAAGGACTGCGGCGATGAGGACGAGCCAGCATGCACGGAGTCCGGTGTCAGCCCCTGCAAGACCGGCCTGGAGGCCGTCGACGGCATCTGCCAGGTTCCATCATGCGGCTTTGCCGGTGAGGTCTGCTGCGACGGCACCAAGTGCAAGAAGCACAGCCTCGCCTGCGTCGTCTCCGGCTCCACCACAGAATGCAAGGACTGCGGCGATGAGGACGAGCCAGCATGCACGGAGTCCGGTGTCAGCCCCTGCAAGACCGGCCTGGAGGCCGTCGACGGCATCTGCCAGGTTCCATCATGCGGCTTTGCCGGTGAGGTCTGCTGCGACGGCACCAAGTGCAAGAAACACAGCCTCGCCTGCGTCGTCTCCGGCTCCACCACAGAATGCAAGGACTGCGGCGATGAGGACGAGCCAGCATGCACGGAGTCCGGTGTCAGCCCCTGCAAGACCGGCCTGGAGGCCGTCGACGGCATCTGCCAGGTTCCATCATGCGGCTTTGCCGGTGAGGTCTGCTGCGACGGCACCAAGTGCAAGAAACACAGCCTCGCCTGCGTCGTCTCCGGCTCCACCACAGAATGCAAGGACTGCGGCGATGAGGACGAGCCAGCATGCACGGAGTCCGGTGTCAGCCCCTGCAAGACCGGCCTGGAGGCCGTCGACGGCATCTGCCAGGTTCCATCATGCGGCTTCGCTGGTGAGGTCTGCTGCGACGGCACCAAGTGCAAGAAGCACAGCCTCGCCTGCGTCGTCTCCGGCTCCACCACAGAATGCAAGGACTGCGGCGATGAGGACGAGCCAGCATGCACGGAGTCCGGTGTCAGCCCCTGCAAGACCGGCCTGGAGGCCGTCGACGGCATCTGCCAAGTTCCATCATGCGGCTTTGCCGGTGAGGTCTGCTGCGACGGCACCAAGTGCAAGAAACACAGCCTCGCCTGCGTCGTCTCCGGCTCCACCACAGAATGCAAGGACTGCGGCGATGAGGACGAGCCAGCATGCACGGAGTCCGGTGTCAGCCCCTGCAAGACCGGCCTGGAGGCCGTCGACGGCATCTGCCAAGTTCCATCATGCGGCTTTGCCGGTGAGGTCTGCTGCGACGGCACCAAGTGCAAGAAACACAGCCTCGCCTGCGTCGTCTCCGGCTCCACCACAGAATGCAAGGACTGCGGCGATGAGGACGAGCCAGCATGCACGGAGTCCGGTGTCAGCCCCTGCAAGACCGGCCTGGAGGCCGTCGACGGCATCTGCCAGGTTCCATCATGCGGCTTTGCCGGTGAGGTCTGCTGCGACGGCACCAAGTGCAAGAAGCACAGCCTCGCCTGCGTCGTCTCCGGCTCCACCACAGAATGCAAGGACTGCGGCGATGAGGACGAGCCAGCATGCACGGAGTCCGGTGTCAGCCCCTGCAAGACCGGCCTGGAGGCCGTCGACGGCATCTGCCAGGTTCCATCATGCGGCTTTGCCGGTGAGGTCTGCTGCGACGGCACCAAGTGCAAGAAACACAGCCTCGCCTGCGTCGTCTCCGGCTCCACCACAGAATGCAAGGACTGCGGCGATGAGGACGAGCCAGCATGCACGGAGTCCGGTGTCAGCCCCTGCAAGACCGGCCTGGAGGCCGTCGACGGCATCTGCCAAGTTCCATCATGCGGCTTTGCCGGTGAGGTCTGCTGCGACGGCACCAAGTGCAAGAAACACAGCCTCGCCTGCGTCGTCTCCGGCTCCACCACAGAATGCAAGGACTGCGGCGATGAGGACGAGCCAGCATGCACGGAGTCCGGTGTCAGCCCCTGCAAGACCGGCCTGGAGGCCGTCGACGGCATCTGCCAGGTTCCATCATGCGGCTTTGCCGGTGAGGTCTGCTGCGACGGCACCAAGTGCAAGAAGCACAGCCTCGCCTGCGTCGTCTCCGGCTCCACCACAGAATGCAAGGACTGCGGCGATGAGGACGAGCCAGCATGCACGGAGTCCGGTGTCAGCCCCTGCAAGACCGGCCTGGAGGCCGTCGACGGCATCTGCCAGGTTCCATCATGCGGCTTTGCCGGTGAGGTCTGCTGCGACGGCACCAAGTGCAAGAAACACAGCCTCGCCTGCGTCGTCTCCGGCTCCACCACAGAATGCAAGGACTGCGGCGATGAGGACGAGCCAGCATGCACGGAGTCCGGTGTCAGCCCCTGCAAGACCGGCCTGGAGGCCGTCGACGGCATCTGCCAGGTTCCATCATGCGGCTTCGCTGGTGAGGTCTGCTGCGACGGCACCAAGTGCAAGAAGCACAGCCTCGCCTGCGTCGTCTCCGGCTCCACCACAGAATGCAAGGACTGCGGCGATGAGGACGAGCCAGCATGCACGGAGTCCGGTGTCAGCCCCTGCAAGACCGGCCTGGAGGCCGTCGACAGCATCTGCCGCCCCATTCCTCAGCCTGAGGTCTGCGGTGACGAGGGCCTGAAGTGCTGCGGTGGAGACTCGTGCAACGTCCACAGCCTGCGCTGCGATGAGTCAGAGGATGGCTCGGCCCCCATCTGCGTCCCCTGTGGCAAGAACGGTCAGAAGCCGTGCACAGAGGCCAACGTGGCACGATGTGCAGAGGGCCTTGAGGTCGTTCACGGGCTCTGCATTCCTGTGCATGAGCCTGAGCCGGAACCCATGGTTGACACGTGCTGCTCGGCCGAAGCGCCGCTGTGCTGCAGCGGGTCGTGCATCACTGTTGAGGAGTCGGCGGCCAGGCTGTGCGTCACTGGCGCGAACTGTTGCTCTGCTGGTGGGCCGGGTGACCTTCCGGGGGATGCTGATGAGGATGATGAGGCCGATGAGGACGATGAGGATGATGAGGACGATGAAGATGACGAGGATGATGTCGACGCTGGGGATGGTGATGACACCGATGATCAGGCTGACGAGTCTGAAGAGTCTGATGAGTCTGAAGAGTCTGAAGACTCGGAGGTAGGCGATGAGACTGAGGAGAAGGAGTATGATGTGAGTGATGAGAGTGATGATGACAAGGGTGAGGGCAAGAAGGGGAGCCGCACAGGCCGCACTCGCAAGGCCCGGCAGTTCAACTACTGGTGGTAGTCGGGCCTACCTGAGGCCGCGATGCCGCCCCGTCCCTGTTCGGGTGTGCCCTCTGCCTGCTCATAACGCCTTCTGACAACGCGTACAATGGTGCTATCTGGCCGGATGCACACACTGAGACACAGGGAGCAAGCCACATTCGCAGCATGTGTATTCCGGCGCGCACGCCTTAGGAAGATGTAGGCATGATCCGCTGCGTGCTCACGCTGTATCTGCTTGCTGTGGCTTCCGGTGGCACACGTATCTCCTATAGCCACTCTTTGTGTCTGCATATGCATGCACCACAATTCGCCCGCCGGCTGTCTTGCTGCCTCCACGCCAATGATGCGCGCACAGCCATTATTCGCCAAATCGGCCCTGCACATGCGGCTCTAATGATTCATCCTTACTGCAGGTTTCAATTAGGGACTGAGGCTAGCAGAACAGCAATACTCCATGTGCCGTGCAGCACTGCCCGCGCCACGTGCTATGCTGTGCTGCATATGTGTGCCGGACCATGCACCTGCTGTGCACAGCCACGGCGCTGGAGCGAGAGGAAGGAGACATGGGGCCGTAGCTGCCACATGCACATGGTGCTGCCACTCGCGGGCTGCCATGATGATGATACTCTCTTTGAGCTCCCTCTAATGAGTTTTCCGTTGAGAAGGGATCGCAGTGACCTGTGGCCACGCCATAGCGGAGCTGCACCGCGGCTCAGAGTCAGTTTATGGGCCTGGTCTGTTTGATGCTCTCATGTTCCGCTGATCGGTTCCACAACATCAGGGAGATGTCCTGAGCGCTTTTCTGCAGGATGCGTAGACAGCCAGCAGCCGCTGAACGTATGGTGTACACTGCTGCAGCATTGCAACGTTGCAAGCAGGCTGTAGCAGATCTAGAAGGTTTGCGTCCACAGGGACACAGCATAGTCGTGATTGGCAGGTCATGTCCACAGTGTGAGCCTGCATAGCAATGCATGTGGCCATAAAGAATAGCGCCGCTGGTCCCAAGAGGGGACGCTCTTGGTTTACACTGGTGTTTGTTAGATAAAGGTAGGCTTTTTCTATCTTCACAGGGTGCTTCATACAGCTAGCTGGTGTAAGTGCACGCTGTTTTGACCGAACTGAACAAGCATGGGTGTCATGCAGTGGTGTGCAGGGCTGGTGGCGGGTGGTGCCGTGGTTGCACACGCATGTGGAATACCACGCACTGCCACGATCAACTGCTGGGACCCTGAAACAGCACTTACTCCCACTCCAGCAAATTTCCATTGCCACGAATGCACACCTCTGTAATTGAGCATAATTCATGGTGGATGTGACCGCTGTCCAGGGACTTGTGAAGTACCTTCGTTCCAAGCAGAGATGGCAGGCCAACGGTGGTTGCACAGCAGAGTAGCACAGTATGTGGACACATTTGTGCTTCTGTGCTATGCAAGCATTGTTGGCGTGGAGTGGCTGCCCTGTCCGCCTGGAGTGGACCTGCCAATGTCCCCATCACGGTGGAACTGGGCATGTCATGAGATATCCCTCCTTGACGCTATGCTACAGTGTCATGCACTGCCATGCTGATACAGTTGCCCACATCATGACCGATGATGCAGTGTCATGTGGTGCCACGTTTACGCAGCTGTGCACAGCATGATGGGCTGGAAGTTTGCTCGCGTGCCAGGTATGCTTCTACGCCCATTCACAGGGTCACGCAGCTTGCACTAGGAGGACAATTTCGGGGAAGCGGGTATCACTGGTGTAAACATGTACAAGAACAGAACTGCCAGTGCCACCAATGCGCACACCCCACGGCCACATGCACCGTCAGCCTGTCTGAGACACACACACCTACCCCCTGGTGGTGCGTGGGTGTGTTGGTGGGTGATCCGTGTGGCTTGTTGCGTAGTGTGCGGTTCCCCTAGGCCTGGTTGCTGCTCGCGGTGCTACCTGCCTTGCTTGCTTTGTCCTTGTAACACACCTACCCCCACCTACTAGTATCCCCCACCCACCCGCAACCGCACCGCCACGGCCGAGGCGGCCTGATCATTGTCCACATCATGATGTGCACACCCACCACACCCACCGCACCCTAACCACACCCTGACCGTCCCACAATAATCAGCCATCGGCCACCAGAGCCGGCCCAATGCGGCACACCAACCCAGCAACGCTGCCACCACCAAGCATGCAATTTTCAAGAGACACAAGCACGCCCAGGCCACAGTCAATGCAGCGGCGCGCTGGAGCACAGACCTTCCGTCCTAGCCACATGCGAAGACAGCCTGTGAAACGCCGGTACGTGGCAGCCGGCTCAATCGCGGTGCCCGAAACCGGATGCTGGAGTAACAAATTGCAGCGAGAACACGCCGGGCCCCCTCAGGCCGATTGGCCGGTGAGCGGCAGAAGCTCGTCGGGCGGGATCGTGAGGCCCGCCAAGACTGCCTTGGCGTCGCCCGTGGCGTGCGATCAGCGGGCCCGGCCCGGCTCTTGATGGCCTCGTGAGCCTGGGCGTGTGGCTGTCCAGTGATAAGACCGCTCTACCACTGGACATGTCACAGAGGGCAGCAGTGCATTCCATGCTGGCCAGGCCACATCGATACGTCAGCTGAGGTCAGCCCGTGTGAATATATGCATCGTGACATGCAGGCATCAGTTCGGTGCCACGGTGCCACTGCAGTACACTATAACAGTGTACCAGATTAATCCTCAAAGGACCCACACGTACAGTACAGCAATTTCCACCACATGCACAGTGCACTGGACTGCCTGCACCGAACTGCAGATGGCGCTCATGGCGGGCTCATGGCGGACTCATGGCCTGCATGCATTGTGATTCCAACATGCATGCCGGCGTGCTCGCAGAGGCCTTGGGTTGAGCTGGTGATCACAGTGCACAAACTCCAGCTGGACTGCAGTGCCACAGCCTTCAGCTGAACACTGTGATGGTGCAGAAGCTATATCAAGTCCAATTCAGCCAGTACCCTGCAATTGCCTCCCAGACACTGTACACTGTCATGGCATGTTGAGCAAGCTGCAGCTGTACATGTACACATATGTCCGCATATATATACATCTATATATCTATATATCTATCGTCTGTGCGGTCCGTCGTCTGTGCTGTGTCGTGGTCCCGATGTAGACGCATGCCAAAAGAACCCGGCTGCGGGAGGCAGCAAAAAGAAAACGAATAGGCCCTTAGTTGTGTTCTGTCGTCCGCTGTCGTGCAGCTGCAACGAATACGCGCGCCAGCTGCCAGTGTTCCGTCGTTCTGCAGCCCCACTAGAATGCCAGCGGACTAGCCGCCAGTGGCCTGCAGCCTTGCCCATTTACAACACGTAGATGTCTGTTCTTTGTTTCGCCTGGCCTTCCTGGTGACCCGCTTGGCTGTGCAGCCGTCATGTCGGCGCGGGCCACTGGCTGCCCGCGTGCCGTTGTCCGGCAGTCCCACTGGCAATCCCGCGGACTAGCCGCGGGTGATCTGCAGATTTGATTCGTTAAAAGTGTTGTGTGTTTGTTGTTTTAGTTTTGTGCCGTCTGGCCGGTTTAATGGCCCGTTAGACTGCACCGTTAGTGTGTCCGCTCCCAGCGGAACGAGTCCTTGCGTATGAGCTTTCAGTGTCCATATGACGGATGCAGCGCTACTCTCTCCTCCCATTCAAGCCTGTTCACCCACGTTCGAGGAATCCATCGCGACGGGCCGAGGCTGCCTACTGCGAAGCTGCACGCACTCAATGCCGCGTACTGCTCTCACTGTGGCATATTCGGCTCTACCAAGACCCCTAAGGCGCAAAAATGTGTGGGAGGTCAGAAGAGAAGCTTGAGGTCAGGTCACTGCGTGCTGCCCGCCGGACATCCGGCCCGACAGCCCGCCTCGGCCCAACCCGCCCCAGCCCAGCCCATCCCTGCCCAGCCCGCCCCAGCCCAGCCCGCCCAGCCGCAGCCTGCCCAGCCTGCCCAGCCGCACCCCCATCAGCCACCCCGTCACATCACCGAAGCCCCCGCCGCCGCCCACTACACCGCCCGGCCCAGGCCCTCCCCGAAGGTCCCGGACAGCGTCCATAAGGAGTTCGGCGACGCAACGGCCGAGCTCTTCAGAGATTTCAACGATGCCAGCGACGCGTCCAACATCGACCGAGCACGAGTGGCCCTTGGCCGCGTCCTCGACTTCCCTGGTAAGGTTCTGTCGCTGAAGGGAGGGGACGGCACGGCGCGCCGCGCTCGTACATGCATCACGCTGTTCATGGACGGCGAGGAGCCCAGGCTTGCGGAGCCCACTCCAAGCCAGAAGCGCAGAATGAATCAGAACCAGGATCGCCGCCTGGCGGGCTCTGTCCACAGGTCACTGAGCGACGGTAATGTCCGCAAAGGCGCGGAGAAAGTGGAGGCGCCGCCCATCGCCAGGTACACCCCGGAAGTGCATGAGGAGCTGAGGCACCTGCATCCCGCAGAAGCGCTCCCCCCCGACACCCAGCCCGCCGAACCCGCGCCCCCGCTGCAAATCGACGAGGCGACGCTCCTCGCCCTGCTCGACAAGCTGCCGAAGGGCAGCGGCCCGGGCCTGTCGGGGTGGACGTATGAGCACATCCGGGCTGCCGGCACGGCCTCCACGGCCGCATTCACGGAGATTCACCGCTTCGTGAACGCGGCCCTCGCCGGCCGGCTGCCACACCTCCCGCGCTTGCTGGACTGCCGCCTCCTCCCGCAGGAGAAGCCACAGGGAGGCGTCCGCCCTATCGCCATTGCAGAGACGTGGCAGCGCCTGGTAAGCCTGTGCGCCATGACCCTGTGCAGTGGCCTAGGTGCCTCCCTCGCGCCGCTGCAGGTGGGGGTCGGGGTGCCAGGGGGCGCGCAGAACCTGGGCCATGCTGCGCGCGCCGTGCTGCAAGCGTGGGACGATGTTGTGCTTGTGCAGCTGGACTGGAAGAATGCATTCAACATGATGTCCCGTGCAGCCATCTTGGAGGCCGTTGCGTCTCACAAGCCTGCGCTGCTGCCCTTCGCCACCATGCTTTACAGGTTCCCCGCAAATCTCTACATCGAAGGCGCACCGCCCGGCACCGCTGCAATCACGTCGCAGCGCGGCGTGCGTCAAGGCGACCCCATCAGCCCGCTGCTCTTCGCCCTGGCCCTCCAGGGCCCCCTCCAGGCAGTGCAGGCCCAGCACCAGCCACCCGAGAGGGAGGTCACGGCCGCCCTCATGGCGTATCATGACGACTGCACCATCGCCGGGCAGCGCGTGGACGCCGCCGCCGCATTCCGTGCGCTGGTCTCGGCAGCAGAGCCCCTCGGGCTGGAGCCCCAGCTGCACAAGTGCACGGCCTACTCGCGCGACCCCCAGCATGCGGGATCCGTCGCGGCCGCGCTCGGCATAACGCATGCCATGGAGGGCACCGTCATCACCGGCACGCCCATTGGCACCCCGGCGTTCGAGTCGGCGCACGCGGAAGCGACGGCCGACAAGGTGTGCGCCACCATCGAGAAGATGATGATCCTGCCCCTGAAAGCGCAAGACCAGTTCTTGCTGCTCACGATGTCCTGCCAACGCCGTATGCTGCACTACGCCAGGGCGGTGCCGTGGGCGCACATTTCCGATCACATGCGCCGGACGGAGGCGTCTGTCCTGGCTGCGGTGAATGTAATCATGCGCGTCCCGCCGGACGACCTTCGTGCGGCCGCACAAGCCGTCCTTCCAGCGCGCCTTGGAGGCCTGGGCATCATGTCCACGCCGCCGGAGGTCGCGGACGGAGCGTACCTCGCTGCAGCTGCGGTGTGCCAAAAGGCATTCGCAGGAGGCCCCGAGTGCATGCAGCCGTATCGGGGGCCGCACGGGCAACACTTGCAGGAAACCTGGCAGGCCCTCAACGTCGCTCAGCAGCTCCATCCGGAGCTGCCCGGCCCGGCGAGCGGCGACACCATCGCCAAGGTGTTACCTGGTATGCAGCAGCGTGTCACTAAGGTGGTTGCCCTGCGCCGCCGGGCAGCTCTGCTTGCCAGCCATGACGTCGCCACGCTCGAGGGTGCATGCAACTTGGCACGGCTTCGCAGCTGTGCTTGCCGTGCAGCCACCCTTTGGTCGAGCACCCTGCCGCTGTCCCAGGCGCTGCGCATGACTGACATGGAAATCATGCTGAGCATCAGGTATCTCCTGGGCATGTCCCCAGCCCCTCCCAATGCGGTCGGCTCGCGCTGCGAATGTGGCACATTCATACAGCCGCATGATCTCGACCATGCGATGAATTGCACACACAATGCGGGGACCTGGACTTCGCGCCACAATATCGTTGAAAAACAATGGCGCGAGATCGGGTCCCACGCGTGTGTGGCGTCCACGCGCATCCCGCGCACAGCACCGTTCGTCCGCGCGCGGCTCGCGGCCGCTCCGAGGCAGGTCCATGCTGGCCCGTCGGGCCCGCCCCCCCCTGCGCCGCCCCAGCCCGCCTCACAGGTCGCGGGCCCTTCGCGCGGGGCGACCTTGCCCGCGGAGCCGGTACCTGCAGCCCCGCCGCCGCCGCCGGTCGCGCGTGCGGACGCGGCGCCGGCACCTGCGACTGCTCCGGCCGCCGACGCCGATGCCGGACACAGCGCCCATATGGGGCGCCACGCGCCAGACGCGGCGCAGGCTGCGGCCCTGGCGGCGGCAGCGGCGCCAGGTGGCCAGGGTCCGGCGGGGCCTGGGGAGCAGGCCGCTGCCGCGCAGGCAACGGCGCTGGCGCAGGTGTTGAGGGCAGTGGCCCAGGAGAAACTGGGGGACATCATGTTTATGCCGCCGGGTGACCCTTTGTGCATAGGGGATGTGTCGGTTGTGAACCCCTGTGCTGGTTCCTATTGCGGCCGTGCGGCCCGCGAGGACGGGGGTGCTGCGGAGACGCGGGACGTGCAGAAACGCACTGCTTATCGGTTGTACGACCCTGATGCGTATAGTTTCGTGCCGTTATCGCATGAGACGCATGGTCGCTTGGGACGGCCTGCCATGAATCACTTGAATCGGCTGGCGGAGGTTGCGTCTCGGTGTGGTAAGGTGAACCGTGCTTTGTTTGTGACGAATGCTCTGCGCCGGTTGAGTGTGGCGTTGTGCAAGGGGAATGCTCTTGTGCTCCGTGCGGGGCTTCAATCTTTGGCTGGCATCACCGGCCGAGCTGTGGTACGTGCTCGTGCCCGGCCTAGTGCCATGACTGCGTGAGTGGATTTGCGTGTGTATTCCTGGCGACGGCTCGCTGCCCGGCCTCTGTCCTTTGTAACTATATATATATATGCCCATGGCCAGGGCATGCATGGGGCCTTCGGCGGGCCATCCATGTATGGATGTCACACCATGGCAGCATGTGGTATTTTGCCATGGCATATGCCACGGCAAAACATTGCAGCAGCGGGGAAACACAGCCGCAGAGATGGCAGTAGACGTGTGATGCAATGATTAGATCTGCGTTATCCTGCTTGCATACTCTATTCTTGTGTCCTGGTTGCCCATGCATGCGCTGTTGTGTCAAGTTGGAGCAGGGGATTGGGCACAAGCTTTGATGAGCACTTCTGCTGCAGAACTCCTGCTGTGACACTCTCAGCACTGCCACAGTGGGACTTGCAGTGTCAGGGGCAACGCCATGCATGTGTACATTGTACATTGTACACTATACAAATCAGCAGCTGTGCATGACATGAGAACTTGAAAAATCCCACCTGACCATGCCATACTAGGATGCAGCATGTGGTCAAGTTATCCAGGCAGCTTCATGCATGTGGTGTAGCAGCGCACCATTCACAGTGGCCATGCAGTACTACAGGCTTAGAATGCCTTGCATCACATACTAATGGAGATCTTTGCTGGGTCGCATTTCAGCATTTTCAGGGCTGCAACCGAAAAAGTAGACATGGATACTCGGAATCGTTCTATGTGATCAGCCCGATGCCCCAACACTGATGGATACCTGTACATGAGTTACACACACCGGGCCATTGTATGGCAAAGCAAACCCATCAAGCCAAACCACTGACCAGCTGCCTCACACACAACAATCAAAGTTCACCTCAGCCAACACTGATGGAGACCTGTGGGTGCACACAGCTGCAGTCTTGACCTTGGTTTTGTGGTGTGAGGGCCAGCCTGAAGCTGCTTTGTCAGAGGATCCAAAGGTCATACTAGTAAACGGGGAGTGTGCAACCACATCATGATGTGCACTCATTTATAACCTCATGTATACCCTCAGAGTGGCGTGTATTTTTTGTTCTATCTATAGATATAGATATAGATATATCAACACTCATCATGTCCATTGTTCCAAGACCAAGGTTCGGCAGCATCACTGCCGGCGATTGCCATGAGAGCATTGCCTAGTAGGCTGGCAGAGTTCCGCCTAGCTATAGCAGGCTCGAGCCTATATGTAGGAACACATATAATTATACCACTTTGAGACAGCCTTCTATACAGGCTTCTATACATGTACACTCCACTAGAGTAGTACCCACTAGAGTAGTACATGTTCACTCTTTTGTAATCCCACAAGAGTAGTACATGTGGACCCTTCCTCAAAGTTGCCATGGTTCTATGGACTCCGTCGGACTCGGAGTGCACATGTGTACACATTGACGCATGCACACATGCAGGTTCCGGGACTTGCAATTGAGGGTTCAGGGGCGGGAAGGTGTTGACATCGCCCTCGGCAGCTGCTTCATGTTGCAGCACGTGCTTGCACGCAGTACCGGCCGGCACACCTGCCTAGGTAATGCAATTCATGCGCGCTTACCAGATAAGCCCGCGAACCCCGCATATGTCGAGTGTCGTGAAGTCACCGCCTGCGGGACGTGCCATGCTGCTGTCCCTATGCGTTCTCGCGACGAAGGAGCTCGCGGACGGGTGTATATGTGAGCACCTTCGCCAGCAGCTGTCAAATCGGCTCAGATCCAGCTGTGGGCCTGCAGCAAGACCGGTCTATGAACCTCGAGATCTAGAGCACTGCAACGTTGTCGACACCGGTACGTCTCCACCTCATCTGCCTTGCATTGACACATGCACGTAGTGTGTCGTGCTTTTGCAGCGCAACACGATCCCCGTAGGCAAGCTACGACATCCGCATCACGAGTGAGCTCGACGTGCGCCAAATCTAGAGCAATTTGCGTGTGCGTGGAGAAACGAGGACCCCTTAACGATTGTTCCAGCTGGAGTCGCCCAGCCCCAGAATCTGATCATTGGCACCGTATCAAATCGCCTCCACTGCAGCCGTGACATCGCATATGCATGCTCATCATGGTCGGAAGCTCACTCATGGAACTGTCTGTATCAACTCGTCGACATGGATACAGCTGCAGCTGTTCTGCAGCTCGGTGAACTTGCACCTGCACGTGCAGCCCGTTCAGCGAACCTGCAATCGTAGGTTTGTTACAAAAGAGTGATCTGCAATCGTTGACCGAAGCCCCTTGTCGTCACCGTGACCACTACGCCACGCAGCTGCAAGGCTGACACAACAGCTGACTCATTTCTGCATGAGCAGGCACTGTCGTGAGTAGGGCAGTTTCTCCCTGCAGCTGAGCAGCCTGGAAACAGGAGTAGCTACTCACACAGGAAACAGGAGTAGCTACTCACACACTGTTCTCTGGCTGAGAAGTCACTGAGTACTGCTATCTGTTCTTATGAAGTGGGCACTGGCAGTGACTCTTGGCCTTGTAAACAAGATCAGTACTGTACAACTGAGAGATGTTGTCATGTTCTAGAGCTGCATCAGCAATTCAAGTGCATGCATGCACACTGTGCTGCCATGGCCAGGGTCTCCTCATGGGTGCCTGAACTCCAAATCTGAGTCAGCTAGTGCACTCATAGCCTCTGCTGTGGCAATCCAGTGATAAGGCCGGCTACACCACTGGATTGCCACATCTGCAGAGCACAGCAGGGTCTAGACCTGTTACCTATGCTTTTATTCGTATGCGCATACTACAGCAGACATTACAAAAGAGTGAACGGAGAAAACAAACGCGTATACACCGCCACTTTCGCGTAGCTTCGGTGTACACCGAGACCGAATACTAGTAGTACTACAGCGTAGCCAGTCAGCTGTAGTAGTGGGTGCTCAGATGAAGGAAGCATTGTACGTGCATAGGGATTGTCCATATATAGCCTTGCAAGCACTACCTGCAGTTGCACCACTGCTATGGGGTCACCACGATGTTGCAATAATGACAAACACACACCAGCTGCAGGCAAAGTGTGGACAAGATGATGTACTCTGCTGCCGGCCTGGCAGCAGTGCTGCTGTTGGCCGCGGTGCCACAGGGCATGGCAAGGAGCTTGCTTACAGGCAAGGATGCATGCGGAACGAAGGGGGCAGCCTGCTGCAACGGCGACCCTACCAACTTCAACATCGGCGAATGCGGTGACAAGCTCGCCTGCTGGGAGGGGATCTGCATGGTCTGCGGCGGAGATGGCAAGCCTGCTTGCGGCGGTGCGGTCTACAGTGCTGCATATGTACATGTGGCAGGGGGGAAGCATAGCGCTGTGCTAAATAGCATATATGGGCATTCACCTTTGATGCTTCATCACACTGCGGTGCATGTGTGATTTTCCCATACATGTATGTCATATCTGCAGCTGGAGGTAGGAAGAACCCTGATGACAGTTCGTGATTTTCTTTACAACTTGAATCGTGATTTTCTTTACAACTTGAATTTTCTTTACAATTTGAAATGTGTGACGTGTCAGGTGCACGTGCACGGCACGCCACACAGAGTGGCACTTTGTGACACCAGTGTTCGTGGGTTGTTGCGGGTTCCCATTCTGCAGGAACATGTGTTCCTTCGACCGTTTCTGGCAATCCAGCTGCAGTGAAATCAGTTCGAACTGCAAATGTACCACTAGATCTCTACGTGCAATGACGATATCGTCATTATGTTGCATACGGTTTAGGTCCAATATGAACACAGTGTGTGCTTTGGCGAACTGAAGCCTTTGTCGTACACAAGCAACTTGGTTCGCAAGCAACTCAACTCGCACAGGAGAAGGCTGTGTGAGTTGCGTGCGATCTCCTGAAGCGAGTGGTTTATTTTCAAGTGGTTTATCCCACTGTATCCATTTACCAAGTTCCCCCTCTTGTCACGGACAACGGAGCTGGATTGACCGAGCCTTGGCTGAGGTCCGAAAAGGACATGGCTAATCAATACTGCATACAAATCTACTGCACCATTCATGTACCCTGGCGTAGGCTGTGTTCCAGCTCAAGTGTGTGGCATGCATCGGAAGTTTGCATGGCATATGGCCGGCAAAATAATTCACTAAAGTATACATATGTGTGTTGCGATCCACACCTTGTGCGACTGGTATCTGACATCAGCTCAATGTTGTGAATTGTTGATATTGATAACACTGTTGATCCATGGTGTGGTGTAGGCACGACGTGCGACGATGGCCTGGTGTTGAATGCGGACAGCTTCTGTGTTCCAGCGCCCCCAGAGCCACAGCCGGAGCCGGAGCCGGTGCCGGTGCCATGCGGCGAGCTCGGCCAGCCGGCCTGCACTGAGGACGGCGTCTCACCCTGCGTGACTGGCCTGGAACCTGACGAGGCTAGCATCTGTGACGTGCCGGAGCCGGAGCCGGAGCCGGTTCCCGAGCCTGAGCCTGAGCCGGAGCCGGTGCCTGAGCCCGAGCCGGAGTGCGGCGCAGATAGCGAGGCGTGCTGCCCAGGGGACAAGTGTGATCTGCATACGCTGGGTTGCGTTGGTGGCGTCTGCGTGCCTTGCGGAGAGCTTGGCCAGCCCACATGCACCGAGGAGGGCGTCTCGCCCTGCGCGACTGGCCTGGAACCTGATGAAGCTAGCATCTGCGATGAACCGCAGCCGGAGCCAGAGCCGGTTCCCGAGCCTGAGCCGGAGCCGGTGCCGGAGCCGGAGCCGGAGCCGGTTCCCGAGCCTGAGCCTGAGCCGGAGCCGGTGCCTGAGCCCGAGCCGGAGTGCGGCGCAGATAGCGAGGCGTGCTGCCCAGGGGACAAGTGTGATCTGCATACGCTGGGTTGCGTCGGTGGCGTCTGCGTGCCTTGCGGAGAGCTTGGCCAGCCCACATGCACCGAGGAGGGCGTCTCGCCCTGCGCGACTGGCCTGGAACCTGATGAAGCTAGCATCTGCGACGAGCCGCAGCCGGAGCCTGAGCCGGTGCCTGAGCCCGAGCCTGAGCCGCAGCCGGTTCCCGAGCCAGTGCCAGAGCCCGTGCCAGAGCCAGACCCGACACCCGTCGACGAGTGCTGCAGCCCCGACGCCCCTATCTGCTGCAGCGGCACCTGCATCACTCTTGAGGACGCCGCTGCTGCGTCCTGCCTTGCTGACGCGACCTGCTGCATTGATCCTGAGCCTGAGCCGGTGCCAGAGCCGGTGCCGGAGCCGGAGCCGACGCCGATTGCCGAGTGCTGCAGCGCAGACTTGCCGATTTGCTGCAGCGGCACTTGCATCACGCTGGAGGACGCCGCTGCTGCGTCCTGCCTCGTCGGCGCGACTTGCTGCGATGAGCCAGAGCCGGTGCCGGAGCCGGTGCCAGAGCCGGACGATGATGAGGGTGATGAAGGTGATGAAGGTGACGAGGGCGATGAGGGAGACGAGGGCAAGGAAGGTGGTGAAGGAAAGGAGGGGAACGAAGGCGGCGAGGGGAATGAGGGCGATGAGGGCAACGAGGGGCGCAAGGGCAATGAGGGCAACGAGGGCAATGAGGGCAACGAGGGCAATGAGGGGGATGAGGGCAATGAAGGGAATGAAGGGAACGAGGGCAAGAAGAAGGGCGGCAAAGGCAATGAGGGCAATGAGGGCAACGAAGGGAATGAAGGGAATGAGGGGGATGAGGGCAATGAGGGTAAGAAGAAGTCGAGTGGAGGTAAAATCCGCCGCAAGGTGTACAGGGGCTGGTGGTAAAACATTCTGACTACTGTTGACAGGAAAGTTGTGGCCGGGCTCGCCTGCGCCACACACTTGAAATTTTAGTGACACGGCTGCAGGCCTACATTGCTGTGAATATCTTCGTTTTTATGTTGTTCCAGCTGGGCGGGCTGCAGAGCAGTCCAACAATCATCCACAGGCACACTGAGTGGTCTGCATTGCAATGTCTTGGTGGTATTGGTCATTGTGCAGCCTGAGGCTGTGGCTCAGGGGCTCTGGATTTTATTGCTCTTCCTATGATGGGAAAGCGACTCATTGGAGAAGATTAAGCAGCACACAGTCCTGCAATCGGCAGGGCTGATGGTGCCTGCCAACGTTGATTCCTTTTGTCGGGCACTGTGCCCATATTTGAGAGGGCATATTGAGTCTGCCATGCACACTATTTCTAGCACGCATTGTTCATATGGAGTGCAAAGCTTTGAACAGAATTTTTCTTGTAAAATAAATCTGCACAGGTTCGTCTGCATGTGTGCACTTTTGCTGCAACCGTGAATTGTCGAACATGGACAACGCTTTCCACCAGCATACAGAAATTCCGGAGAGCGCTTCATGCCAGTGTACCAACCTGCTGTCTTGTGACTTCCAGATCTTATACATCTGCAGGCCCCAATGCATTGGTTAGCGCTGCTATGCCACGGCTTAACGGTAGGTAGCAGCTGTCATCGGTGCACAAGGTTCAGCTGCTGAACTTCAGCATGCAGCAAGGCAAGGACGGCCGGTGGCGGTCCATGGGAGGACAGCCTGCAGAAAGCTCTGCCAAGGCTACATTAACGGTCACCTAATCATGTAGAATAGCAACGTCCAGGTGCAAGGTCGCGTCCTGGTCACGAGGTCAGCAGTCAAGATGAGCACCCGACCTGTCGCAGGAGTGGAAGAGCTCAACGCGGCCCCCATGAATAACCGATTCTCATTCACCAGGTCAGGCAGCTGTTCGTACATATGTTGACTGCGGACAGTAGACTGGTATGATGGCGATGGTGCGATGAACCGCCTACGAGCCTTGGAATTCTGATACAGGTGCTTCGTCCGGGATAGCTTGTAATGCGACTGTCCAGGAATACTGGATATACTCTCGGTTTATGATCACAGCATCCTCGTCACTTGAGCGGTAATCTGGCAGTCTCGTCACGTTCCGGGCTGTGCGAGTGCGCCATCGCAAGGAACAGCCCCCCTGAGAGTCGATTTACTGCTATGGGATCCTTTCATAGGTACATCAGCGGCATAATCATGCGCGTGTCAGACGGTGGATGCTTGTTGGTGGCAGACTCTCTGTAGACTGCAGAGTAGCTGTAGACTGCTGCATGGCCTTTGGCCCTACTCGCGAGGCGATGGCAGAACTTGGAAAAGTGCTTAGGAGGAATTGTTAGCCTGTACCCGGCTCGCCGTGATTCCAGCTGTGCACCTCAGCGGATCGCAGCAACATGTGAAGCTGTCGCTTGACGCCTCGCTCCCCTTGTAGCCTCGTATCTATCACCTGTCAGGGCCACCACACCAACGCAACGCAACTCGTTAGACCACAGCAATACGGCAGTACAATGCGACAGCCCAAAGCAACTGACTGTGTGATACAGTGGGACTGTGCGGCTCCATGGAACCGAAGTCGACATACTCAGCGCACATCGCTGCTGCCGCTGTAGCATGCCTTGAATGTCTTACCCGCGGTGCTTCAACCGGCACATGACATCCAAATATGCGATAAATCTGCATAGTATGCGTTCCTTCTCGGATCTTGCGTGTCGCTTGCTGTCTCACGCTCCGTACACTTATGGCCTGGTCCAGATAGCAAGCCTGTAAACCTATCGGTCAGATGCCATCATGGTCCAAACCTGATAGTATCAACTTCTTCTGCCAATCGAGCATGGCGCAAGATAGATGCCGGAATTCGCAGGGCACCGTCTCCAAACACTCCACCGGTGCGCCCAGGCGCCATCTCCGCCCAAAGTCTTCCGGAAGATGGTTAGTCTGTTCAGGGCAGGTAACAGGTCTGCATTTGGCGTGGATATGTTCGTGGAAGGCGTGACAGCTTTGTTCACTAAATATGCTTGCACATCCCACGCGAAGCAATCTGTTCAGTTAAGGACAATTCGACTCGCATTAGTGTGATGGATCATAGATCGTGGCGCTGGAGGGTATGATTTCTGTGTGGGAGCTTGAGCAAGCACATCTGCTGCGCTTTTCAAACTTAGTGCGGCCAGCCTGTTACCTTCAGCGAAGAACAGGCCATGCAGTGTTGTGACACATAGCGTCAACACTGATTACTTAGACCAATCTGCTGTTTGTCAGCCTGCGCAGCGGTGTGCATGGCCATGTATATACTGGCATCAAGGCACTGGTGCTTGTACCGTAACCCGGAGACTGCCTTCCCTCACAGCTGTGAAACACCTCCACCACAGCTAGCAATGGCACACCTACCCCCTTCCATATGAGCATGTGGACTGCTCAGGATCAGCTCTGACGGTCAAGGCAGTGTGGACCGGGTGACAATTTCAATGGAGAGGACGGTAGCACCATGGCCACAGCAGCAGCAACAGATCACTGCGAAGCCACGCCACCTCCTGCAGAGCTACCCTGACTCACCACAGCCACGCTTGCACCACATTAACCGGTAGTAGGTGCTCCGGTAGTAGATGCTCCCTGTGCACACATGCGCACGCTGCGGTCAGGCGGGGTCGGCGTGGGTGACCATCCCAACGCGCATGCATTGCGGTGATGGTGCGCTTGTTCGTTGCCGTAGCGGTGCTACCGGCCACCCCGTCCTTACCACGTACATCCACACAGACAACGACTGCAGATTCTAGCAGCGTTGACCCTATACTCCGATGCATGCCCTGCCCGGCGCAGCGCTTGGGCTTCTGGGCCGCGCCGGGCGGGCGGCACCCCACGGGGTGTGGCCCCAGACCACAGCTGTCCTTGCAAGTTGCAACCCGGATGTCTTCGCGCGTAGTCGGGTCCGTAGCTGACCGCCCGTGGGCCATGTTGTCATCTCACAGCACGCTCGATGGTGTGCCTGTCTGGATGAATGTGTTCTCTTACCAACTTTCGAGTAAATTTAATGTCATCATAGGCATTCCGTTGATGTAGATAGGAGGTGTCTGCATTCCTCGCCCTGTGCCCTGGGGGCGATGACCGGGTCAATCTATCGGCAGGCTTCCGTCAAGGGAACGCGTCATCACTCTATGCATTGGGCACATGCATGTCCAGGGCCCATGCCCAGGGCCGAGGCCTTCCCAGCTGCAACCACTGCTGCCAACAGTCAGCTCAATAACACATCGCAGCTGGTCTGGACTCGTATGGGGCACCAGCGTCACCTCAGCCACAAAGGGCGGCCCGGAATCCATCGAACATGCTGCCGCCGTGGCCAGACTAGCTACGCTGTTGTTCTGATCTCTCCTACCACCAGGCATCGCGGTAGCCAACCCCACCGTTGACATATTTGGTCTGTTGCGCGGATCGCTGCAGAGGGTCATGCCCACACCACCTCCTGTGCTCTGATTTTCAAGGACTCAGTCGTAGTGGCCAGTATGCTATGGCATCGCTAGGGCAACTTGAATGAACAAGCATGCCAGCGCCACCAGTGCATGCATGACAGCGGACGCCAGTTCACCGCGGCCCGACCACGTGCACGGCGCCCTAGCATAGCATGACAGACACACCCCAAACACGCACACCCGCACACCAGTGCTGGGTCGTCGGGCCGGATCACATGTAAGAATTCCGGAAATGCAGATCTGAGTTTGAGGCGGCAGCGCTGCCCTGGAAATGCTGTAAGGCGATCCACCACTGGAAAGCGGGTGTGCGTCTGATCTCCCACGCTGTTCTTCTTCTTCTGTGCTGTATGGGGCATGCCGCTGCCTGTGGGAATGCAGCGTACGCTCACACGTGTGCATCAGTGTCGGGTCATCGGGCCCGATCACATAGAACAATTCCGAATATGCAGGTCTAATTTCTGGGTGGCAGCCCCAGAAATGCTGCACAGCAACCCGACACTGGTGTGGATGTGGCACACCCAAGCCACAGCAAACATGCCCGAGGAACTCGATTGTCTACACTCCGCCGCCCCGCACCACAACCATGCTACCCGCTTGCGCCTCCTACACGTGAGTACCTGGGCACCCACTTTCGTTTCGCATGCACGCAAACACCTACATCCACACCTGCGCGCCCGCTTGAGATATATGGTGTGTGTGAAGCGTCATGTGCCTTTCCATCCTTGTCTCTGATTCACACCGACGCGCCTGCCCGCCTAGGTGGCTTGGGTGTGTTGTGAAGCTGTGATTGGCCTGCTCGTTGGTTCCGTGGAGACGCCGGCCTCCTCTCCGCTTCCGTTACAACTCGCATGCACTTCCGCACGGAACAGCCACAGATGCGCGCATGCACACGCACCTGTAGCCTCCATCCTCTCGCTAATCTGTGAGCACGGCCGCGGCTGCTTTCGCCTGTGCGTGTGCTGCGTCGCGGGCGTGCTTCTTCCTGAGCGTCCGGCACGGTGACGCCGCTCCCGTGTTGCTGCTCCGCACTGGGGAAGCCCTGCTTGTGCGTGCGGGTGGGCTGTGGACGAGTCCTGGGGCAGCGGGAAGGGGGTTGGGGCTGTTGGGGCAGTGCACTATGGGGCTCCCCCGGCTTCTGATGGGGCCGGCGACGGCCGAGGTGCCAGCTCGGGCCACCGCAGCCATACAGTCCGCGGGTCCGTCCTCTGCGTGGGACCCAGGCTGCGCGTGAGGGGGCGGGCGTGTGGGTTGAGGGATGCAGGCGCATGGGTGAATGGGTGAGTGGGCGAGTGTGGGAGCGTGTGCCGATATCGTATACGCGTATACGCATATGCTGGCCATCACCCTCTACAGCCACCTCAAGTGTAGCTGCAACGCGGCGGAATCACCGTTGCGTATGGGTGCTGCGCAGAGCTACGCGGACTCGTGGCCCCACCGTCGCGATGCTCTTCCCGGCACCGAGCCCCACCGTGTCAAGCCTGCCATACGTGTCGGGGTAAATCTGCCTTCCCGGGCACAATGCTCCTTGAGCTAGGCTCAACAAGCTTTGCGATGACGCTGCAGCCTCATATTGTATAATGCGGAGGTAGAGATGGACAGTCAATGGACGAAGGGCACTGCGGCGAAGTACTGTAATGCAAGTGGTCCGGGATATGGCCGTCACTCTAGACAGAGTGCGACTTGCTTGAGTTCGTTACCGCCAAAATTGTGTTGCCCTCAGGCCTTTCCATACTGGGACTGACGACCACTCTGGCNCAAGCCTGCCATACGTGTCGGGGGTAAATCTGCCTTCCCGGGCACAATGCTCCTTGAGCTAGGCTCAACAAGCTTTGCAATGACGCTGCAGCCTCATATTGTAGAAAGCTGCCGAGGTGAAGGCCTACAGTCAGCTATCCGATCACAGGCGGGGCTCGGAAGGGATAAAGATGTATAGATATAGACTGTTTGAGTACAAGCACGAGTTAGTCATGCATGTTGAGATTTATGTTCAGTCTTAGACTAGTACTGGTGGTAGTTAGCTAAAGAAAGCAACCGGAGAGAGAGTCAGGCCACTGTGCACGGAACAATGAGTGCAGTCAAACGGCAGCAGGCCGATGACTCATTGACGCAGCAAGCTTGCACGTGGCAGCGCCCTCCCGGGGGCCTGGACGAAGATTCCAGCGCAATCCTAAAGCACTCCTCACCAGCGACTACCATCAGCACTGGCGCGCAGTGTAGAATTGTTCTTGAGGGGAGGACATGCATGCACTGGGTGAATGATTGCATGGTGATGTGCATAGCCACCTAATCACTGGCAACGCAACCACCACCTCGGACCTGCTGTGTCATGCATGATGCAATGTGAAGTGTCTACAGGAGGACTCTGCTCATTGCCAGCAACACAAGAGTAAGTATGAAGGGTGCTGACAGTACAATGTACACAAGGTGCACATCTGTGCACAACCTGCAGCTTTGTCATTGGCCACGCATGCTCTTATGGCTCCACAAGGGCTGCAAGTGTGCGGATACACAGTTGGCATTGCCTCGCAGGTACTGCAACGTTGATCTGTGGGCGCTAGCTAGCCAAATCTCGAGATAAGGACCGACGTATGTACAGGACTGCTGGTGCGTGCAGTCTCCTGCGATCGAGTCGCACATGCATATGTAAGTAGTGCACCTTGCTAGCAGGCGCGTTTGTCCAGTGGGCGCTGCGGGTGTTGTCGGTGTCATTGCAGCGCGGCAATGCGGATATGTATCGGAAGTCTGGGCTTGTCATCTCTCAGTAGTGCACCTTGCTAGCAGGCAGGAGGGCCGGCGCCTGGACCCGGGACAGAACGAGGTGAATCATTCGATTACAAGGCACCGTCATGTTCTTATCAAACTTACTTCAGTGTGATGTTTCGGGATAGATATTTCACGGAGCTCCACGGAGGCGGCCGCAGCCTGCGGCCGCTGCGAAGTCAGCACATGGCGGAAGCACCGCCCCCCGTGCCTGACAGTTTCCTGTACACGTGGCTTGAGATGTGCAGACGCCACTCCCCGTCAACGGCAGTCCGCACCCGCTGTGGCCAGGCACATGCGCGCAGCCTCTTAAGGCTGAGAGGCTGGGTTGCAGGTTTTCATCACCTGCTTGTCCAGCACTGGCACAGATCTGCACGTGGAAGCTCCTGCATGCTTGCGGCGTTCTTTAGTTCTGTATGGATCCGGAACACGTGTCACGCCACGCGTAAGAGAACTCAGATCTTAAACAATCGAAGACTGCGCAGTCCGCAGGGGTGTGGCGATGAGTCAGATATAGCATATTGCATCAGTGTTTGTTTTCTCCCGTTCACTCTTTTGTAAGCATATTGCATCTGCACTACAAGAATGACTTGACCAGGGACAGGCTCCCGGGCGAGCGGGCTGACCAGGGACACTGGTGGCTACGGTCTCCTGGTTGAGAGTTCCGGGTTGAGCGTCACGCAGCTCGCGTCTGCGTGCCCGGGAGTCAAAATTTCTCATCTTCCGGGCAGTCGCGCGTGGTTTGGTCGGGTGCCATCGCCCGGAACAGCATGCTTTCCTTCTCCGGGTCTTTCAATGTGCGACGGCGTGCATCCGAACGCCGGAATAAGTTCAAGTTCACATAACATGCCACCTCGCGGGGCCGTGGTGGTGCACGCCATTTACGCACGCCATTGACACTACCATTAGATGCCGCACACGCGGAGCATTGAAGCTATCTCGACACACGGAGAGTTGTCTCATGTCTCGGCCAGGCAATCAGTATCGAATTCGTGCACATACATGTTTTCCACGCTGCAACTTTGGATATTCGAGCCCCGCGAAGAGTGTGGCCACCACCATGCCCATTGATACCAGTGACAGCTGCTTTCTTCTTGTCTCTTTGTCTCTGTAGACGTAAACTCAAGAGCGTTGTCGTCGTACCCCAGTGCCGCAGCGATCATTGGTCAAGACAAGTACGCCTAAGCTCGACAGGAAATATGCCAATCGATGGGACGTCTCTATTCAACATCGAGTCGCATGATGTCTTATGGAGATGTTATTATCTTCAGGAGATGTCTATTTGGGGGGTACGAAGTTGCCCATTTGTCTGGTCGTGTTAAATTGCATGTAGGAGCGGAGACCGCTCCTGTGCAATCTAGCGGATGGACCAGAAAACATGTGACAGCGAGTTCGAGTGTGCAGGGGAGTCAAGCATGCAGATGTGCTGCCTTCTTAATGCAACATGACGAAGTTGACACTTCACCGCAGGTATGCCTTACTCAGCAACAGGTGTCACAAACGCCTCAGCAATGTCCCGAACTTCGACAGGTGTCTCCTCGAGACAGGAGCACCAAGCAGAAGCCATGTTTAGCTCTTGCATGGACACGTGCTGATGGGTACAGGTGCCTTCACGAATGATTAGCTTCTGCTTCAGTACACTACAGCCTGGCTGACAACCTGAAGCTGGCCCGCCATACTAGGTATGCTTCTGCAAAAGATGTGTTGCACGCAGTCAACACTGGCGCTGACATGAGGCTGACAGTGTACGGCTGCTTCAAGACATGAGGATTGGTGCAGGGCAACGGCTGCATGAGCAGTCTGGCAAATGAGAAGCCTGTGAGGTAGCAGATGCAGCCACCATTGGCCTGCCACCACAAGCTGAAGGTGAGGATTGCTCCCGCCTGTGATGCAATTTTCAGCAGTTGTGCACTATGATGAGCACGATGGCACGTCGTGGTGACTGCTATGCCTCTAAAAGCATCCCGTTTGCAGGCAACAGCTGGATACGGCACGACAACAACGTCTTTGAACACAAGCAGCCGTCTGCTGGTCGTAATAGGAGTCAAGCAGAAGAAGAGAGAATTTCGCCCATAGTTGTCTCTGCCTGATTTACATTTCATGCTGATCCGCCTGCAAAGCGCAGGCCTGGTTGCCGGATGCCGGCCCTCGTATGACAGAGCTTGTGCAGAGCGGCAACCATTGGGCCAGGGCGGTGATATGTGATGTGACAAAGTTGTAGAGCTGATGCGGATTCCCGGTAGGCGATTGGTGGCATATTGCCATGGCGCAGCGGCGATGGGTGATCGGCGCGACACGAGCTGTAATTTGTCTGTGATCATACCAATACTTTATGATGCATGTATGCGACGCTCAACGACGAAATGGTGCATCCTATGTGATTTACGCTCCCCGTCGGCATTACCCGGAAGCCGAATTACCACGGACAGAGTAAAAATACACCCGCGACAACGACTTCCGGGCAACGCGATCCGTCCACAGAAGACGATAAAGAGACGCAGAAGAGGACAAACATCACACTTTAGTTACATTATTAAGATGTACGCCGTTTCTGGCGCGAGCGGAGACTCGGCGAGCGAGGGACATGCCTGATGTGCGTCATGGGAAAGCTCGAGCCAAGTCGGCCTCGCCGGAAC
>CM041202.1:980473-1003955 GCA_023078555.1 Ulva prolifera | reverse complement strand
TGTGTGTGTGGGTGTGTGTGTGTGTGTGTGTGTGTGTGTGTGTGTGTGGTGGTGTGTGTGTGTGTGTGTGTGGTGTGTGGTGTGTGTGTGTGTGTGTTGTGTGTGTGTGTTGTGGTGTGTGTGTGTGTGGTGTGTGTGTGTGTGGTGTGTGTGTGTGTGTGTGTGTGGTGTGTGTGTGTGTGTGTGTGTGTGTGTGTGTGTGTGTGTGTGTGTGTGTGTGTGTGTGTGTGTGTGTGTGTGTGTGTGTGTGTGTGTGTGTGTGTGTGTGTGTGTGTGCGTGCGCGCGCGCGTATATATATACATAAGAAAGGCATGCATATGCATCCTATCCTCATCAGTTGACAGTGACCCTCCGTGAACGGCGCTTTTAGCTCAACAGTGTGGGGCTCTCATCCTGTGGCGGTGGCTCCTGTACACGTTCCACGCTGCCGATGCCGAAGGCGTGAGGCGTGCAGTCCAAGTAGACTCTTGGCGACGTGCGCGACTGTCTGCTGCGGCGGGATGCCTCGGGTGATGGGTGATGGCGCGTGTGTGTGTGTGGCCTGTCCGCTTTGCGTGCTGCTGAGTCTGGCAGCTGCGGGTATGGCATGATCCCCATCCGTAGTCCGCCCCCAAACCCTCCAGCCGCCGCTTGGGGCGCGGGGGCTGATGGTGTCAGCTAGGGCCTTGGCTGGGGGTGCTGCAGTGGCAGCACTTTACTTCACGTGAAGTGGTGCCAAAGAGCTGTGTTACAAGGACAAAGGCAGCAAGGCGGGTAGCACCGCGAAAGTAGCAAGCAGACGACGCGAACACCAAGACACCCCCGCACATCTCACCCATCACCGGCGCAGCAAGCGACACAGATCCGCAGACCGCCAAGCACACACCCACACACCAGAGCAGACACGCACAGACCCCACGGCCCACACACAACAACACAACCGCCAACACCACAACGCCTGCCGCCGTACGACAGGGCCACGCCCAACACACTGCTGCCTGAGGCCGCCCATCATGGCCGCCCGATCGCCGGGGGCTGCCCTAGCCCCAAACCCCACCCCCACCCCCCGAGCCACAGCACACCACGCCAGCCCGGCACACCGCCGCGCAGCCTCGCCGGCCCACGCCGCACCACACCCAGGACAATGCATCGCCCAAGCCGTCTCCGCGATCCCTGCACATGCCAACGAAGGCACCCCGCACGCCCATCGGACCCGGCCCAGCTGGAGGCAGAGGCCATCGGTTGGTGGCGTCACGCGGGCGGGACTCCCGAGGGGCACCCCACCGCACAGGCCGGATGGCCTGTAAGCGGCGAGAGGTCATCAGACGGGACTGTGAGTCCCGCCAAAACTGCCTTGCCCGCGTGACGTGCCATCAGCGGAGCTGCGGCGCGTACCTAGCGCGCCACTGCACGACAGAGCGTCGTCAAGAGATCGCGCATTGCGTTCTCCAGGAATCGCCGCCGAGAGGCCGCGCCAGACCCTGCAGCCACATCAGCAAGCCTGTTGAGGAATGCAAAGGCGGCCGGGCCTACACGGCCGTACGTCTCAGGCGACAGCGGGACCAGCGTGAACGCGCCCGCGCCGGCCCGGCCGTACTTTTCGCGTTTGCGCCGGTCGGCGGCCTCTGCCGAGGCACCGTCGTGGAGCGCCTCGGCCCTGACGTTCGAGGAAGCCAGCGGGTGGGTGACGCATATGTCGCCGATGACCGGCGCGCCCGGGAAGAACGCGAGGATGGCGCCCCGCTGTGCGGGTCTGCGGGACCGGGGCAAAGAGCTGTGAAATACACCCTTAGGTATTGTGCTCTACACACCCTGACCAATAGCACTACTCCGACTGCATGTGAACTTCCAACAGCACTGATGACATGCCTGGCAAGCAAGCAACGCCTTGGTCACCATACATAATAGGATGCATCAATAACGCAGTCCCTGTTTGACGTTATGTTATGCTAACATATTTCAGGACATCAGTTGCAGCGCACTGCGAGCTGTGGCACTTGAGATGCAGCACTTGCAATATGCTGCACAGTACACGTGAGCTCGCATCTCGAGATTTACAAAAGAGTGAACGGGAGAAAACAAACACTGAAACCGAATCTCATCCGAATCAACTGCAACATACACTCACACACACACGAACACTACAACCGCACTCACAACTCAGTCCGGCAGGATCGCGTCCTCCAGGCCCGCATCATATCGCAACCCTTGCTCCCGAGAGATGACAAGCCCAGACTTCCGATACATATCCGCATTGCCGCGCTGCAATGACACCGACAACACCCGCAGCGCCCACTGGACAAACGCGCCTTTGGAGATGCGCCCACTGGCAGCGGCCACATCCCCCAACTGACCGACGAACCTCACGGCAGCCTTGCCCATGAAGCCACACGATTCGACCGCAAACGGAACAAACCGGAACGCGGCATGGTCAGGCACGTCCCGCCGGAAGCGGTCCCGCTTCCTGTCCTCCGCCCGCTCCGCCGTCGCACCCGTCTCCCGCGCCGCAGCGGCCATGTACGAGGCCGCCGGCGCATGCGTGACCACGACGTCCACGGCCGCCATCTCCAGGCGCGGCATGACCACGACGACATCCCCGCGGCGATTCAGCTCAACACCCGCGCCCCTCGCGAGGGCACGGTAGAGCGGCTCCAGGGCAGACTGCAGTCCGGCGTAAGAGGCGACCAGGTGCAAGGCACGAGCCAGGTTATCATGGCGCATCTGGGTCTCCTTTGCCACCTTCTTGCAGACCATGGCGTGGTCTGGTTCGGCGGCAACACCTGCACTGCATTTGCACGGAGGGGGGGGGACGTCCGTCGGGACGCGGAATCGCAGGCGGTGCCACACCGCCAGGACAAACATGTCGTCGCCCATGGTGAGAACGCCGCCCGGCAGAGCGGAGAGGAAGGCGCCTGCAGGCCCCCCCGAAGCGCTCCTGAGCCACGCCGCTTCCCGCCTGCCGGCCGGCGTGTCGAGGTCGATGCCCTGTAGCACGAGTGAGGCCGCATGGTCCGCGACCGCGCGCCCCACCTCGCGCTGGGCCGCTAGCAGCTTGCCCGAGACGAACTCGTCCGGCAGGTCACGGGCATCCGCCTCCCACCCCAGCAGCTCATGCAGCTCGTCGAACAAGCCCTGCCAGCGCTGCAACAGACTGCCCCGGCTGTGGCCGCGGAGGGGGCGGAGCAGGTCCGGGCAGCCGGCGAGGTTGCGCTCGGCCGTGCCGGCCCCCGACAGGAAAGCCGCGTCAGCGACGCTGTCCACCAGCATCGTCAGTCCGAGCCCGCCATGCCTGACAGGGGACATCAGCCGGTAAGCAAGCCGCCGCGTCTCAGCGTCAGTGGCCGAGTTGTCAGACGCGGCAGCAGCCTCCGCAACCTCCGGCGGCAGGCACAGGATTGCGGCGGCACCGCGCCACACAGCGGCCTCCGCCCTGCGCATGTGCGGCTCGAGCACGGCATACGGCACCGTCCGCATCAGGTGCGTCATGCGCACACTCAGGGACACACGCAGCAGGAGGAACTGCGCCTGCACTGAGAGCGGGATGCGCACGAGGGTCTCGACGAGGCCCTCGACCTCGCGCGCCCGCGCGTCCAGCACCTCGGCGACGTACTCCGGGGTGCCCAGCGGCGTGCCGACAGCCTTGAAGCCCGCGTGCAGATCCCGAATGCCGAGCTCTGCGGCCACGGCGGCCGCCGCCTCGGCGTCGGCGCTGTGGACGCCGCATTTTGCCGGGTTCACCTCAAGCCCAATGCTGCGCACGCCGTCAGCTTCCACGCACAGCCGCCGGAACACGGCAGCTCCAGCCGCGAGGTCGCCCGCAATGCTGATGTCGTCCAGGTACGCCACCACAGGTGCGCCGGCGCCTGACGCGTCGACGCGCTCCAAGACAGGCTGCAGGGTCAACGCAAACAGGAGGGGGCCCAGGGGGTCACCTTGGCGGACGCCACGTTGGCAGAGGACCGGCTCGACGTCCTCCGGAGCGCCCGCGATGTGCAGCGGGGTCCCGGCGCCGTACGCCCACTGCGTGAAGGGCAGCAGCGCCGGGGCACGCTCCTTCACGGCAGCGAACATGGCCGCGCGGTCGATGCAGTTGAAGGCGTTCTTCATGTCGACCGAGAACACCAAAGCGCCCTCGGCCAGAGCAGAAGACAGGCCGTGCACGACTGTCTCGGTCCCGCCCCGTGTGCCAACGCCGACCTGCAGCGGCGCCAGGCTCTCTCCGATGCCGCGGCCGTACTCGCGCAGGGCGCACACTGCCGCGAACCGGTACCAGGTCTCCGCCACCGCGATCGGCCGCGTGCCACCGTCCGGCTTCTCCAGGCCGATGAGGAGCCCGTCCAGCAGGAACGTCTCCCGTGGCAGCATGCCGGACAGCATGTGGTTGACGACCGCCAGCAGCGCGTCGGTGGCTGCGTCCGAGGATTGGCATGCTGCGCAGATCATCTCGAACGTCCAGCCGGACGGGCCGGCCGACGACCCTCGATGGTGTGCGCTCACGGCGGCCACCGCCGCCACCAGCGCCTCCCATGTCAGGCACAGAGCATCTCGAGATAGCTGCGGCTGCCTCTTGCAGGTTGCGCAAGTTGCAGAGGGGCCATCTTGCCAGGTGAAGAGCTCTGTCATGTACTCGGAGGACCTCTGCGTACACAAATACATAAACAAAATGAAATGTGCCACCTGTGATAAGTACGTGTGTCTGTGAAACAGCACGCCGCCGACATCGTAGCTGGAGCCTCAGCTGCTGGACCCACCGCGATCAGTGTTACGATTCGCCGCTGGAGCAGGCCGAAGACATCTGCTCGAGCGTTGTTCAGTGCCGGGCAAGCTGGACAGATCAATGCCACATTTTGCGGATAACAGCTGAGCAACCGACCAGCAACCATCACCACGAGCCACGAATCCGCGATACTCCGTACGTTGACTCTCAATACAGCATAGCTGTGACTCCGCGCGAGCAGCCGCGGTGGCCGTCCTTGCACATTGCATTGGGAACATGGTGCGAGACCAGCAGAGTGCAGGCCGTTATCGACCGGTGTGACGCAAGGCAATACAGTGCCAATTGGCATCCACGACAGCTGACGGTGCGCTGGTCAAGTCGGGTCAGCTGCAGCGCATGCACACCGGCTGCACCCAGGCGGACACTGTTGGCAAGGAGAAAGCATGCCCTGTGAGGCTTTTGTGCAGAGGATGCGCAAAACGGTCTGCCCTAGCAACACGTATACAGCACGTAGCTAATGCATAGTCAAACGCAGCTGCATGCTAAATCGATCAGTCGAGCCCTCCAACGGTGGTTACGCCGTGTCAGGATCAGTCAACTTGCGGACACCTCCACGGTTAGCGCGCTGACAGCATGCGTGTGGAATGCATGCACGGCTCTGAGCTGCGTGACAGGGATCCGTGGACTGATATACACCTGACATTAAGACGGGCACAACCCTTCGGCCACTGTCGCGGGTCACTGCTGCGTGTGCCTCCAGCGCCCTAGGCAAGGGTAATAATCCAAGCTTTTACACAAGATACGTATGTGTCGTCTTGAACCGCCAGAGATGCAGTCGGGCGCTGCGGCAGCTGAATCGCCACGCTCGCAGCTCCCAGATCGCCGATCGGCCGCAAAAACCCCGGGTTACGCAGCGATGAGCAGGCAGGCCGCTGCCGCAGTGCCCACCAGCTCGTGATCTAGCAAGTCTGACTCTTATCGGAGCTGAACGAGCAGGCGGCTGCTGTGCATGGCAGTTCGATGCCCCCACGCCCTAGGCAGACCCCCGGTGTCACCGGGGCGCCTGTCCCCCGCTGCATCCTCCCCACCGCCACCACCGCCGCAGCGAGACGTACGAACCCTACTACCTAAATCTCCTCAGCCTCGCTGACCAGCGCGACGCAGCTCTACGAACGCCTCAATCACATGGGAGACCGTGGCGGCAGCCAGCTGCTGTCTGGACGCGTGCTGGCATGTGGCCGCGCCACCCCCGCACCCCCACACCGCTGGGGAGCAGTCAGCCACCATTATTTTGACCACAAACACCCAATTCGTCCACGGCCCCGTCTCACTGCCGGCCTGGATCTTGGCTTGGCCGCTCGCCGGTAATCGTGGACTTGCCGGACATGCCGCCGATCGTCCGGGGAGTGGCGCCAGTGAACGTTCCCGTCAGCCCCTGCGTCTGGCTCGTGCCGATCTCGCCGAGCAACTCGTGGGCGCCAGCGAGGATCCCAGTCAGCGACTGGCTCGGGCCTGTGACCGTCGTCATGCCGCTCCGGGGAGACACGGCCCCAGACATGCCCTGGCTGACCGGCTCCATCGGCCCCCCTTCCTCCACAGGGTTACCCCGGTCACCGGGGGCCGTTCGCACGCTGTCGGTAGCGGCGCCCAGTCGGTACGCATCAGCCGACGGGAACGAGAACTCGCCGCCAGCAGGCGCTGCTGCCGCGGCATTCTCTGGAATCTCCTCTGGGATGGCCTGTGCATGCACGTTTGCGCCGGGCCAGCCCGGGGCGGCATACCCGGCTTGCCCGCCAAAGGCGTGGCGGCCATGAGGTGTCTCGCCGTAGCCACCCCCTTGGTCGTGATAGAAGCTGCTGCCACCTCCAGCCACCGACTGCGTCTGCACATCACCAAACGCAGTTGTTGCATGTGGCCCAATGCGGTCGGCGGGTGCAGCACCGCCAGCCACCATGCCACACATCCACCCGAGCAACCCCACAACACCTCAGGCTGCCACACGCACACCAGCTGGTCAATGACAGGCCCCCACCACCTGAGCATCGCCTATCATTGCCACGCGACAGGGACGGGCGCGCCACGATCGCACAACCGCAAAAATTCCTGCAGTGCGACCTGCCGCTCCGGCTGCGTCCGTGTAACACAGGGTTGCAGCGGGAGGCGAGCAGCGCACCGCAACCGAGGCGCTGTAGTGGGAGGGGGCCATGGAGTGGGCCATCTGCGGCATGATGGAGCCCGGGGCGACGTACGACGGCATCATCGACCCGTACGGCATCTGGCTGTACTGGCTCTGCATCTGGCTCTGGAACTTGCTCTCCTGCAGCACAGCACACAGCACATGTCACACGGCCATCGCTGCCCGCGGCACGCTCCGCACACTCAGTCTCGACAGACAGCAACAGACAGAGCACAGGCCACACACACACATCCTGCACCACGATCAAACCATCCACTCCTTGTGGCTCCTGCCGATGCGACCATGGCGAGGGCTCCCCAGCTGCGCACGAGATCTGCTGATGCGGGATTGTTTGACACGGCGCAGCACGCACCCTGCGGCGCTGCAGCTTCTCCTCGTAGTGCTTGATCTTCTGCTTGAGCTCGCGGTCCTTGCGCTCCTCCTCCTTCGCAAGTTTCTCCTCGACCTTTTTCTGCGCCTCGCGCGCGCGCCGCGCGATCATGTACTCTGGCTTCGCCGGCGCCACCTTCAGGTTCATCTGCTTGTACTTTGCCTGCTGCTCGCGGATGTTCTGGAGGAACTTCGGCACCTCCGTCGCGCGCTCCGCGCGCCAGTGGATGAAGCAATTCCAGCACAGGCAGCAGCTCACGACGCAGAGGAGCATCGCCGTCACGCCCCAGATCGCGAGCGTGCGGGTGTCACAGCTCAGCGAGTCGCACTCATCGATCAGCGGCACGCCCTCGTCCGCGAACTGGCCGTCGAGCTCGATGTGCGGCAGCCGCTCGATGATGCCGCGCCCCTGCGACCCCGCCGTGTTGAATGTCGGCCAGAGCTCCGTATAGAGCGGAATGTACTCGTACGGGCCGGAGTCCGGGCGGCCCTCGAGACGGAAGCCGACGTAGAGTGGCGGCACGAGCTGCGCGGCGACGCGCACGCGCGGCGTGCCGACCTGGTCGAACGGCCACGACACCCCGAGGGACTCGAAGTATGGGCGGGAGTTGTCAAAGGCGTCCTTGATGGAGTAGCCCTCGTTGAGGCCGCGCTGCCAGACGTTGACGCCGACGCGCTCCGACATGATCGCGATGTTGACCCACGACTGCAGGCACTGCTGCGAGAAGTCGAGGGAGCGCTGGCGGTTGCGCTCGTACACGAGCACGCCATCGACGATCTGGTCCTGCTGCCGCACCTGCACACGGCGCGACGAAACGGGGTGAGCGGCTACTTGCCAGACCAACTCTGTCTACCGTCTGCCCGCACACGGTGCAATAGCACTGGTGACATAGAAATAACAGTGCGCCAGAGGAGGCCCGACAAACGGCACCAGGCGCCACAAGCAGTCCAATCACCTGGGCGCAGTCAGCAGGCGATTCATCTAGAGCCCCAAGCTTGCGCAGAGGACGAGCGGTGAGCGGGCAAGCCGCAAAACCCGCATGAACAGGTGTACATACATACCGCACACGTAGGGAGCAATCACCAGCCAGCCAGCACACACCTGGGAGTAGAACACGATCTTCTCCGCCTCGGTGCGAGATTCCGCCTGCACCTCCGAGAGGTAGAGGTGCGCCGCGAGGAGCTGCTCATCGACGTTGGTGCCGATGTAGTTGCCCATCATGCGCGCGTACACCGCGACCGGCTCCGTCGTCAGGAAGTTGATGTACTGGAACACCCACGACCGCAGCAGCCGGGTGTCCTCCGCGCTCCAGATGTCCGTCGCGCCCTCGAGCATCACGGCCGCGTTGAGCAGGTCCGGCAGGCGCGCCATGTCGAAGATGCCCTCCGGCCGGCCGAACTTGGTGCCGCCGCGGTGCACGCCGGCGACGCGGAGGTCCGGGTACATCGAGATATTGGGGTCGAGGAACCAGGTGTAGACCTTGTCGCGGGCGCGGCGCGCGTACTTGGCGTTGCCGGTGAAGAACCACGCCAACGCGAGCGTCGACGCGTGCTCGATTGTAAGCTCCAGGTGCCGTTTGTTCGGCGTGAGCTCGTACACCTGCGCGGCGACGGGCGGTGTGGTGCGATCGGGCGCGGCGTGCGGGGTGGCGTTGTCCCGCGATACGCAGCTCACACGGGGTACAGGGGGGGCTGATTTACTCCAGGCGGAGGGAAAGCGCAACGAGACGTGTGCCGCCGGTGAACGAGAATTGGAGGTTGGTGGTGTGGCGGACGGCCACAGGCAAACGGGGGTGCGCATGGCAGTGGACACATCGGCAAACAAGTCCGGGACGCAGCACAAGCCACGTGGCATGGTGAATGTGCAGTCAGAGGATGTCGAGCGAGTGGCTGCCCACTACGGCGGCAGTGGCAGGCGGATGTTGCTGTGCGCGATTATGCATTGGCCCGGTCCTGTTCACAGCTGACGCCTGCCTGTGGACAGGAGGGCAGTACAGGGTGTGTGCTGGGGGCGTGCACACGGTGAGTCGTGGCCAGCCCAGATGTACTCATCCACACTCAAGCCCACCACCGGCACTGGACGACCAGCCATGACAGCTGCAGCAGCCGATGGCACACAAGCGCGGCAGCAAACCAGAGCAGCGGCTTCCAGAACACTCGAAGGCTTTACGTACTATCACCAAACTACACGAAAAGAAAAGACTCCAGGCGACTGGACACCAGGGCCGTCTTGAGGCAGCGGGGCTGAACCCCATGCGTACGAATGCTACCGTGCATTGGAAACGTCCGCAACCCGCGCACATCCCGCACAGCACATAGCACACAAGGCTCGGCGGATCTCTCTCCTCCACAAACCACGGTCACAGGCCCGATGCGATACCCTGACACAAGGGTGACAAATTGCAACAAAAAAACACTGGAAGTGTGGCAGATGCACGGAGCAGCAGCAGAGGAGGAGGGGGCGGGGTCGAGCGCACCTGCAGGTTGACCGAGGGGTTGTACTTGTACGGGAGGCCGTTCGGGTTGACGGAGGACACCCGGTGCGGCCAGTAGTAGTCCGAAAGCGAGAAGTACACACGGCTGAGGTCCGCCACGGTCACGTTGCCCTGCTGCGGCGCGTTCACCGTCTTGTTTGTTGCCTCGTACACCGGGTCCCGCATGTAGATGTCGGCCTGCTCCGTCAGCGTCGTCACCGCGTCGTCGATCTTGCGGTTCGCCTTGGCGCGCCAGAGCGCCTTGTTGTGGTCGAGGATGTCCTGGCGCCATGTCAGTAGCCGCGACGGCGACTCCGGCGGCGTGATCTCGACGTTCGCAGGCACCGCCGGCAGGGCCGTCATGTTGCGCAGGTCGACGGCGCCGAACTTGAGCGGCGCGCGCGGGGGGATGTAGTCCTCGTCCGTCACCTTGAAGTCATAGACGAAGGTGTCAGGGGCGGTGAGATTCGCGACTGAGGCCTGCGGGAGGCGGTTCGTGGGGACGCCGTTGGAAGCCTCGGGGGAGTCACCATCCGCGCTCGTTACGTCGCCGTCGAATTCGCCGTCCGCGCCACCGTCGGTGCCAACGGCGTTCGGGTCGACTACCGGGCCGGGGGCTGGGGCGATCGGGGCCGCGACGACACCGCCGAGGGCGTCGTCGACGAGCGGGACGGCCGGGCCGGACGCGGGGGCGGCACCCGGAGTGAGTACAACCGGGACGGGGGTGGGGGCGACGGTGGTGGGTGGGAGGACAGGCGCCACGACCGGCACCGTGCCTGGGGCGGCCGTCGGGAGGACAGGCGCGGCGCCGGGGGCGAGCGGCGTGGCGGCCGGAAGGACAGGAGCTGCGGCGGGTGTTCCTGGGACAACAGGTGCCACGCCGGGAAGTGCCGGTGCGCCGACCGGGAGCACCGGTGTGGCGGCCGGGAGTACTGGTGCGGCGGCTGGGGTGCCAGGGACTACGGGCGCAGCAACGGGAACAGCACCGGCGACCGGGGTGACTGTGCCAGCAGTTGGTACACCCGCCACAGGCACAGCAGGCGTGACTGCGGGGGCCACTGGGGCCACTGCTGTGGCTGGGGTCGCTGCTGCAACCGGGGCCACTGCTGCAACTGGGGCCACTGCTGCGACCGGAGCAGCTGCGACAGCAGCCGGGGCAACGGGTGCGGCAGTGGCTGGCACGACAGGAACAGTGGTTGGGGCAGCTGCGACAGTGGCTGGGGCGACCGGCGCGGCAGTGGCCGGCGCAATGGGTGCGGTTGGGAGAGGTGTAGTGGGCACGGCCGTAGGAGTGGCAACTGGCGCTGCTGGAGCTACTGCCGGGGCGGCAGGTGTAGCCCCAACAACTGGCGTGGCGCCAACGACCGGTGTGGCTCCAACGACTGGCGTGGTCCCCGCAACTGCTGGTGCAGCTTGCAACAAATTCCTGCAGCAGCGTAGCGACACGATGACGCAAGCCGCGAGTGCAGACGGTCATCGGAGCTGGCCGAGGAGTGATATGTCGGGAAGGCGACAAGCGCGCCAACAGAGCTTCAAGCATACTGAAGGAATGACATAGGTTGAAAACGATGAAATAAGCCCCGTGAAGCGAGGACGTGGGTTTGCACGCCAGGATGGCAGATGACATCACACCGCGCCATATTATCGGCAGCGATGTGACAAGCGGACCACAGATGACCTTGCAACGCCTCCAAGCCAAAAGCGTCACCTCCTACCACTGAATTATGCTGAGGTACTGAACGATGGCATCCGTAGAGCCGAACCAGGCAAACAACATAAACCGCTCACGGGCAAAGGCGATTCAGCTGTGCAGAACAGCAAGGACATATTCACGTACAGGTGAAACTTACAGGCCATGCTTGAGCCGAGACGTCACTTTCACACAACAGAAAGAGAACGCAAGGAAGGAAGGAGAGAAGTAAACCGCTGTCGCGCTGAAGTGGATCAGCATACCTTCGATCGTTAGCGTATGTAGTTGTAAAAAGCAGAAGACACATGAGAAGCTGTGCCATCATCGTCGGGAGACGGCATCCCCGTAGGGAACACTCGCTGTAACTGATCATTGGACAGGCAGCCAATGGATGTTTCCGCACCCACTGCGGCAAGCGAACAAGTCAAAATGAAAGCTCTCAAGCTATCATCGTAGTTTGCGACTGTACATTCAGATCTCTGCTGCAGGACCAGGAACACGTCAGTGCGTTCCCGCGCGTGTCACAACCTACTGACTACTGCTTCTGCAATCATGTGTGACAAGCTTTGTTGCCGTAGATGATACTTGGTAGAAGACTCGTGGAAGCGAAGACTGTGCCTGGCCATGCCATCCTTGACTGCAGCTGGCCAGCTTGCGAGCGACTTCGTCGAGTTTTGGACCTGTGACGCGGGAGTGAGGCTCAGCTGAGCTCAGGGTCTCATTGAACTAATCGTTCAGCAGGAGGTGCCTGTCGACACTCCACGGCTTCCGATCCCGAAGGTCCAGACGCATGTGAAATGTATGCAACAGTGCGGCCCGGATTCGAATCAGAATGTCGGTCGAGCGTACCTGGATTTCGAAATGGCACGTCAAACGACCAGTTCAGCATGTACATGTTAGTCGGACACTGAGATGTTCATCGAACGCTCACCGAGGTGGCCAGCAAAAGATGCAAGACCCACCTGGCGTGGCGTGATGTTTGCTGCGCGCATTTTGATGGTCTAACAGACCGAAATTTTGGAGTGTAAGGAACACGCGACGGTTTGACGTCGGTGTTCCATCAAAGCTACTCGGTGTCCATCGCGATGCATCGCTCGCGTTCGCAATTGCAGTTTCCATGACGCCGCGCTGTGTGCGTCGACGATGAGATGAGCAAACACTTTCTGCTCGATGCGTTCAAAACGTTTCAATGACCAAAGCACAAGGTGATGACCATGCCTCAGTGAAGCATGTCCACGCTGCAGAGTGCCGCAATCTGCAGCCAGCTCGTGCCACGGCTGCCAGGCCGCGGGAACTGCCCAGCCTGGCTTTTGCCAGAGATGCGGCGCTACAGGGCTCAGCCTACCTCAGAAGTTTTGCGTCTTTCATTACATTTGTTCCCATTCGCCGAGGGCGACATCGAATTTCTGCTGGCCCGTATGTCGGCATGTGCAACATCATTGATGTCATGTCCCTTGCGAATGTCATGAAAGAACACTGGGACTCCCACTGGCACGACGACCTCGCGATGCCTCGGTGCACCAGTTGCGTCTCACATGCAGCCATCTGACGCGATGTTTAACGTTAACAACACCACTGCCATGTACCATGAGATTGAGAGAGTGAGATCATATTCCAGAATCATAAATGCACTGCTCCCTGCAGATAGGTGAAGCGTGTTGCGCAGTGCAGCTGGTACATGGACTGGAGCTTCTTTGCTCAGCGCATCCACTTTCGCTTGCGCTGAGTCGCCTTTGATGGCCTAACTACCTTTGCTGTTGAGCGTGATTGCCTATCTGAATACGTTCTGATACAGGCGTGGTATTCGGAACATGGTGACGTTGAAAGCATCTGTGACTGCGCGGTCAGCCCTGTGTCATCATGCCAGGACGACCAGCAAGACCAGCCCGAAGACATCAGAACTACATGCAATGCCACGCATGGCTTAAGCAGCAACTGCGCAACGATCGCTGTATCTTCTCCAACACCTCGCGAGCATCGCCAAGCTTCGTCCGCTTATATCGACATATTCAACAACCCCGGACGTCTTGCTATATTCAATGAGTGATGCAACGGAATGAGCATTTGCTACTTGCAGCTGTTGGATTGTGATGTATCCATCGACCTCACATTCTTTTCGTCATGTCGGGTGACGACACCTCATCGAATCTCGAACATATATACATCGCTTGACGGGCGGCCGGTCATGTGGTGTTGTACGAATGATGCACCGGGCGGCTGAAACCAGATTCTCCGCGACCCAAGAGCGTAGACTTCCACGAACGTCTTGCTGCATCTATGCCTGGCTATGATGCCGCCTACACAGCAGAGAGGGATGCCCACTAACTTCATGACGCGCTGTATCGATATCGGCATTGCCATGAGTTCCCTGAGTTCACCATCGCCATACTGCGCAAGAATCAGCAGAAGAAGTGCTGCGTTTCCATGGCAAAGTCGGACAGGCAGGTAGCACCACATAGTCACAGTATGTTGCGTCTCACCGCATGTTGCGCCTGTGCGAATCGTTCGATTGTACTATGCTATGTTGCCTTGCTGACCACATTTTGCGGCAGAACAGCTTCAAACGACGAACAAACATACACCTCTAACTCGGTCCTTGTAAGGCAGGAGTTCATTGTGTCTGTGTAGCGCACAAAAGCTTTCTCTTCGGAACAGCTTCACACGGACACCAGCTCAGCCGATCTCCGACACCTCCCCTGCCTCGGCCGCGCCCGCTCCCTCCCATGGTGCCCAGGCTCCCCCTCCGGTCACATACGCAGCTGTTGTCTCTGCCTCGGGGTGTGCCCCAGTGTTGCACCCGCCACTGACGCCGGCCCGACCCCCATCCCGGCTGATCCCGGAGCAGCGGCGCCGGCGGCGGCGGTGGACCACGTGCATGACGCTCCCGACCCTCGGCAGCCTCAGGCGGCCGGGCAGCGTTCGCAGCGATCGGCCACCCTCCAGAATGCCCCTTCGATTCCTCTTCCCGGTTGCGCAGAGGCGCTCAGCGCGGTGACATTCTCGCGTTCTTCCCCGGCTGGCCGGTGATCGGCGACGTGTGCATGTCTTACCCGCTGGCCGGATCCAATGCACTCTCAGCAGCGACCTGTGACGGGGCCGCCGCGGCGAAGTCCGACCAGCGCAAGCGCGACAAATATGGCCGGGCGGGCTCTGGCGCATTCACCCTGGTGCCGCTCTCTCATGAGACGTAGGGGAGGATCGGCCAGGCCACATTCGCCTTCCTGAACCGGCTTGCTGACGTTGCTGCAGGTTCGGGCGCAGCCTCCCGGCGGCTGTTCTTGGAGAATGCGATGCGCGACCTGTCCATGACGCTGTGCCGCGCGGTGGCTCGGCAGGTGCACGCCGCTGCCCCGCTGACGGCACACCATGCGGGCAAGGCAGTGTTGACGGGGCTGGCGGTCCCGTCCGATGACCTTACGCCGCGCATAGGCCACCCAGCCTGAGCGGCGCTGCGCGCCCGCCCGGGCTGCCTGATAAGCGGTCGTCGCTGCGTGCGCTCGCGGCCTCGTCCGCTTTGAGGTATACCTACGTAGCTACTATAGTGGTAGCTACTATAGTGGCGGCTCTGGCGTGCCGCGCTTCGCCGCTATCTTTCCCGTGTGTCTGCGTGTGGCCCGCCATTGAAGCGCAACCGGGGAGTTTGGGCAGGCTGAGCTGGACTTTGGGGGTTGCGGGCATGGGTTTGCGGGTGGGCGGGGAGGTGTGCAGGGGCTGGGCGGGGTGGGTTGTGCTGGGGGGGCAGGGGCCTCCCCGGGGCGGAGGTTGTCGTTGGGGTCTCGCTGTTTCTTTGCTCGGCAGCCTTGGCTGCATGTGCTTCCGGGCTCTTGCGCCTGGCTGGTGGGCGGGGTGCGGGTGGGGGTGGGCATGTGGGTGTGTTTGTGGGTGTAGGGTGGGAGGCTTGTGTTTGTTTGTGGGTGTGTGTGTGTTACAAAGGAAAAAGCCGGAGGGGCCGGTAGCACCGCCAGGACCATGAGGGAGAGCACGAACAACGCAATGCGCACGCAACAGGAGAGCAACCGGCAACGGCAAGGCACCACAAGCACCCACACACTCCCACACTCCCACCCACTCTCACACGCACCCCTACACGCACCCACCTCTAAACGCACCCACACACTGACACCCGACCCTGGTAACCGCACACGGCCCAGACCCCACCCAAACACAAACACACACCCACACGCCAATACGCTACACGATCCCGCCGCCCGCGCGGCAGCGGCAGCCCCACGCAGCGGCCGGCTGGCGCCTGCCCCATGCGGAAGCCGCCAAGGGCCCCCAGGACCCCTACCCCAATGCCCCGACAAGGCCAGCCCCGAGCGCCGGAACAACACACGAGGGGGCGTCTCCATCCGCCGACCCACCCGGAACGGAGCACGCCCGAGGCGCACTGTGTCCGGGAATTGGGGCACACGGCAGAGGCGGCACACGCTGCCCATCAGTGCGCCCGAGCCGCGGACGACGCCCGGCCCGCGAGAGAGCGGCGAGGAGCCGCGGGCGGCTCGCCGTTCAGGCCGGCGTGTGGGTGTGGGTGTGTGGGTGTGGGTGTGTGTTACAAAGGAAAAAGCCGGAGGGGCCGGTAGCACGCCAGGACCAAGAAGAGGAGCGCGCCCAACGCAACGCGCACGCAACAGGAGAGCAACAGCTAACGCCAAGGCGCCACAAGCACCCACACACTCCCACTCCCAACGCCAAGGCACCACAAGCACCCACACACTCCCACACTCCCACATACTCCCAACCTTGGATTTGCGGGCGGGCGGGTTGGTGTGCGAGGGCTGGGCTTGGGGGGTTGTGCAGGGGGAGGCGGGGGCCTCCCGGGTTGGGGTTTTTGTTGCGGTCTCGCTGTTTGTTTGCTGGGCGGCCTTGGCTGCTTGTGCTTCCGGGTCTCGTGCGCCTGGCTGGTGGGCGGGGTTCGGATGGGGGTGGGCGTGTGGGTGTGGGCGTGTGTGCGGCTGTGTGGCTGTGTGGCTATGTCCGGCGCTTGTTGCGTGGTGTGCGATTCCCCTGGTTGTTGCTCGCGGTGCTACCTGCCTTGCTTACTTGTCCTTGTAACACACATGGACACCTCTATAGTGCATGTGGCATGTATGCACGTACGTGCGGATCACCTTTGTGCACTCCAGATGCAGCTTCTGACTATAACGAGCTCAAACGTTGCAAATCAGGCAAGTGAAACATTTTTGAGATGCTGGGCCACATCAGAAGCAGGTACACGGACAGGCGCAATCTTTGGTGGTGGCTGTCAAACCCGCACAAAGGATAATACCGTAATGCCCGCTGTTTGGATGTCTGTCAATCCAAGAGCTCTGCCAGTGGCGTGAGTCAGGAGGTGTGTTGGGGAGCTGCAGCCCCAGGGTTTGGAGTGGGCCAATGTGTGGCGTCTTTCGCTCTGCCTTTCTGCACTCCTAGAGCTGTGCCGAGTGGTACCTTAGATGTGTGTTCCGAGGATAAAGGTGGCATGGCGGGCAGCACCGCAAAAGCAGCAAGCAGGTCAAGAACACAACCAGCGACCCGGCCCAACGCTCCATCGTAGATGTGTTGTAAAAGGACAAGTCGGAGAGGCCGGTAGCACCACCAGGGCAACGCGTCGTAGATGTGTTACAAGGACAAAGCGGGAGTGGCCGTTAGCACCGCCAGTGCAACAAAGAAACACGCCAACTCCCCAATGCATGCACGTCAGGAGATGCTCACCCACGGCTAACCCGGACACGGCGCCCAATCACCGCATGAAAGACACCCACCGAACACGCACACGCACGCACATACACGCACACGCACGCACACGCACGCACACGCACGCACACGCACGCACACGCACGCACACGCACGCACACGCACGCACACGCACGCACACGCACGCACACGCACGCACACGCACGCACACGCACGCACACGCACGCACACGCACGCACACGCACGCACACGCACGCACACGCACGCACACGCACGCACACGCACGCACACGCACGCACACGCACGCACACGCACGCACACGCACGCACACGCACGCACACGCACGCACACGCACGCACACGCACGCACACGCACGCACACGCACGCACACGCACGCACACGCACGCACACGCACGCACACGCACGCACACGCACGCACACGCACGCACACGCACGCACACGCACGCACACGCACGCACACGCACGCACACGCACGCACACGCACGCACACGCACGCACACGCACGCACACGCACGCACACGCACGCACACGCACGCACACGCACGCACACGCACGCACACGCACGCACACGCACACGCACGACACACAGCACACGCACCACCACCACACACACACGCACGCACACCGCACACAACGCACACCACACACCGCACGCACACACCCACGCCTCACTACACCACCACACCACACACCTCACGCCACCCACCCGCGTACCCCCCCTACACCCGGCCCGCACGCAAAACGACCCCGCCGCCGAGCGGCCGTCGCCGTCCCAACGCACCAGTTGCTGTGCCCCCCCCCCAGACCCCAACCCACTCCCCCTTCTGCAGCCATCCCCACCTCCACTCCCCCGCCCAATCATATCAGCCCCGAGCGGCATGCCGCGGCAGAGCAACATAGCAGCACCATCATCCGCCAGCGTGCCTGGGCCAAAGCACGCCCAAGCCACGGCACCAACGGGATGTGTCCGGGCGCCGGATCACGCGGAAGAGGCGGCGCTCGGCGTTCCCGCAAAGCACCCCCGCCTGCAACCGGCGGCCGGCGAGCGAGGGAGAGGCGGGATGCGGCGGCCGGCTTGCCGCTCAGGCCGGATGGCCAATGAGCGGCGAGAGGTCATCGCATGGGACCGCAAGTCCGGTCAAAACTTCCTTGCCCGTGTGGCGAGGCATCAGCGGGGCAGCAGCATGAGCATGACGCGCGACGGCGCGGCGATGTCGCGCATCGCATTAATTCTCTAGGAACCGCGTGCCGTCGAGAGACAGCTCCTGCCCCTGCAGCCTCATCAGCAAGTCTGTGGAGGAACGCAAACGCACCCGGGCCACCGCGCCCACATGTTTCATGCGACAGCGGGACCAGGCTGAGTCCCCCGACCAGCGCGGCCGTACTGATCGCGCTTCCGCCGGTAAGCGGCCTCCGCAGAGGCGCCGTCACGTCGCGCCGTTGCGAGGACGTTTGAACCCGCAAGTGGGTGTGTGACACACACGTCGCCGATCACCGGCGCCCCCGGAAAGAACTCTAGTATGTCACCTTGCTGGGCGCCCATGCGCGACCAGGGGAGGGCGGCCTGCTCGGGGCTCACTTGCGGCTGTCCATCGCAGGGCTGGCGAGTGGCCGTCGGCGCACAGGGGGAGTCTCCTGCGTCCGCGGCCCGGGCTGCGGACGCAGGAGACGCGGGGAAGCCACGGGTCTGCACGCGATCATGAAGTCACCGGAGGACACGACTGTAGCTGTGCAGGTGGTGGGAGAGGGGGCCTGGGCGCGAGAAGAGCTGCGGGCGCGGCCGAGGCATGGGAGGCTGGAGGATTGGGATGGGCTGCTGTAGAGGAGGGTGGCTGAGGTGCCGTGGCGTGCACAGCGGGGGGCACTGGAGGGGCCCGCGAGTTGAGCACGGTGGCACTAAGCACAGCCGCGCCCAGCACGGCGGCGTTGGCGTTGCGGGCGAGCGCGTTGGAGGCGGCATGGGAGAGGGGGGGCCAAGCCTGGGCGCCAAACGGGGTTGCGCATGCGGCTGAGGCTTTGGCGCGTGAGGAGGTAACAGAGGGTGATGTGCAAGCCGCCGTCGAGAGAGAGCCGGGAGGCCACGGCCGAGGCCCTTGGGGAGCCTGCTCAGGTGCGGCTCCCCAGCCGATGTGATGCCGCACCGCGCGATCACGCATCGCCGCGTTTCGACAAGCAGGTTGTGTCGCGCGACGGCTGTCCCCCACAGAGAGGCGCAGACCAGCGAGCGTGTGCCCGCCTCCCCGCTCCGCCCGCAGGGGCAGTCTCCGGCATCGCTGAGGTGCGGGAAGAGGGCTTCCCCGCGGTTTTCTGGGATCTGCCGGTGAATGTGATGCGCGCGCATATACCTGGCGGCCTGCCCCGAGCCCACGGCGACAAGATGGACTCAGGTGCATGGGTGCCAGTGCTCAGTGGAGGAGTGCCTTCGCAAGTATAACACTGCTAACAGGCCTGCGCACTCCCTGCTGACATACTGCCCAATTTGGGCCAAATTGAACGGCACGATCGGTGTGGGTGCATCGGGGTGCATGCGTCTTTGCCCAGCATTCGTGTGACAGATTGCGAGTGCCATCCTTGCAGCCCGCATCCCATGCAGGTGGTATGGCAGCACCTGGAGAACGGTGTGCGCAGCTGTGTCACAGGGACCATGGACCATGTCAGGGAGGCTGTATTGCAATGGGTGCACCCCGCAGCGATGCACTCGAAGTGGACGCGAGTATTGACAAGGCGATCGATTCCCACTCAACTCGTCTGTTTTGTCGCAGGACAGCGGAGTGAAGGGTTGGCGTATATACTTTTATAATATTATAATCCCGGATGTATCTGGCAGAGGTTTGCATATATAGACTGTGGCTCGTGTCACGCACACTGGGCCACCTGTTTCCGCAACATATCAGGATCTGCTGAAGCTTGTTGTTGAAGGAGTTTTTGGGACTACTCGGGAACGCTCAAATTTCCGTACACAAACCTAGTATTGAAACAGTGAAGCAAATTTTGAAGTGAAATATTTGGGTTTTTTTAGAATGCCTTGATGCCACTTGTGGGGTCTCAGTGAATGATTCCGCTTGTGTACACGGCAGGACTGGTGGGTCAAGGTCATTACGAGGGGCTTGGGATGTATCAAGGGTGGCACAGTGATACGTCCATCGGCCTGATGAGTTGCACCAGCTGCCTTGGCCACTGCAGCACATGTGCATGATCTGTGCAAGGTTTCCACATGCTGCACGTGCTCCACTGGCGCACCTGGACTCCCTCGATATTCTGAGACAGCCTGGGTGAGCCTGTGGTCTGGGTGGCCATTGCCATGCCTGTGGCTGCAGGTGACTGTGTGATTGCACACAGCACAATGACTGTGCCCGCCAATTCACCATTTGCGAGGGACCAGATGAGGAGCATGCTTCAGGAGGATTTCCTGGTTCTTCAACTGGGTGAGCAGGGGCAGCTGTGGCAGTCTTCCAAGGAGGCAGTTCTGGTGGCACGATCAGCTGCACTTGTGTAGACAGGCAAACGCCGAGCAATCGCCAGGCTGTCATCCCGAACGCCTTGGGCAACATCACTGCGTATGTCATGGCCAGAATTCTAGCAAACAGGACTGAGAACAGTCGCTCTCAATGGCATGTTTTCATGTTTTTGGTTGCTGACTTGACATGCTGTCAATTATGTAGATCGAGGCATATGCGAGCCCGCATATAATTTCACCGTTATTTCAGAACTTGCACCTTGTGAGGGGTGAAATAGCATGAGCCCGGCTGGGCCCGGTGCCTGCGTCCAGATCTCCCGCGTTCGGTCACAGCTATACCATGTGATTGACACTAAAACATGTGCCAGGTGATTGTAGCGTATATTTGCGCAAACATTGCTTGCCTGGGGTGGGCAAACATTCATGCGCACTGCGTGAAGCAGCAGACCCGCGAAGCAGCAGACCCGCGAACCGGCTGCCGTGCATGGCGATGTCGGGTGCGCGAACACCCGACGCCACTGTGACTGTTAAGACAGTCGATCCCATTTACTGTAAGCGCCACTGCAACTAACAGAGATTCACCGTACAAGAGCTAGATGGTGCTCGAGTCCAGGTTTCTGTATGGCTCTTGGATTCCCCGAACGTGGTTCATGCTGTTTCTGTAACTGTGCAGACCAACCGAAATAGCCTGCAATATTCAATTGTGACCCGCAATCTTCAATTGTGTGTCCGACTATGCGGAGCTACATCAACACACTTTGCTGCCTGGAACCTTGCCTCAGCTGCTGGCCCGCATGTCCTGACTTTCGCAGCGATGATGTTGCCTATGCTGTGTCTAGTCTGCAGGCTGGCAAATCCAAGGCTGTTCCGGGAGTGACTTAACGAAAGAAGCATCAGAGCTTCTGGTTCTGGCTGATGGATGTTTGTGAAGCTGACAGTCTTTCTGACCTTGGGTGTGTCTCCTTCTGGCTCTGGTGGTGGTGGGCTCGAGACCTGGTAGGCTGCGCAGCTTAGACTACTAATCTCTCAGTGAAGCAAGCATTCTAGAAAATATTGCGTTGGTGAATGATCCATGAATTCGCTAATGTGTTTATTTCATCTGTCATCCGAGAAAGAGACACCATCTGCAAGACAACAGCTTTCGGTCTGATTCGGTGAACGTGAGCATGTCAAAAATCTACATGTTCGCAATGACTATCATTGTCAGCTTTACTTTTCGGGGGCATCCTTGTTTAAACACGAACACATCTTCTTCATCTCTAGTAGATGGTAATGAGCGCATCAACTGTTGCCGCTAATTTACTATGGATGTATGCCCTGCCAGCTATGACACAGCTCACCAGATCATCACCAGCTGTAGGACAACAACTTGATGATATATGAGGACTGCAGAGGTAGACGTTTGGTGCTAGCGATACCTGCCTCTTGATACGATGCCAGAAAACCTGAGGGTATTTCGTGGATGTCATTGGCAGAGCGCAAGAGCCGATCAGCATCGATTGTACTTATGCTGCAAAGGCAGCTGTAATTTTGGTACCAACATCTCCTTCTTGCTATGCAAGCAGAGCTGACATCGTGTTTGAGCTGTCATGGAGTACCTCTGCGATTCCATCTACCTTGTTGGCATGTGTGTCTCTCTCTCCCAGCTTCCAGTACAGCAGCGCGCACTGCACAGACAACTGCAGCTTGTGCTACGTATGGGCCGGTGAGAGTGTGAAGCAGCGAATGTATTCCCGCCGATTCCTCGTTTTTACCCTTTAGTTTCGCCCGGTACTTTTTGTTTGCAAGCCTTTGATGTACGGTTTTATGCAAAAAGCCGTACTAAGTAACAATAAAGTTTGGAATGCGAATGCAGCTAAACAAGAGCTCTGTCAAGTTCTGTTGACACATAACAACGCACACAACCTTACATATTCACCTCTTGATGCTTCTGCTTGAGGTGCAAATTCCTGGTGCGGCTGCAGAAGCGAATATCCTGGCCAGGTTGATCATTTCGGTGCACTTTTGGCAGCTGGGCTGTGTGCATGCAGTCTGGGCCATGGCCTTTGTTCCTTAAATGAACCGGTTTGGTCCAGACACAACAACATTTGGCACCTGGTGCAGTGTCGCTGCCATGTACATGTATTTCACAATATGCATGTCCAGACGAAGAGCTGTTGTCGAGCTGTGTTTTGGCCACGGACGAATACAGGCGCATATACCTACAGGCTGTCAATCTTTGCATCGTATGTCCAGGTATTACATCAACACGATGATATGCATCGCGAACATGACACTGCATATCATGCACTGTACCGCATCCGCCTTTCGGCAGCTGCGCAGCGTGGACAGCGTATCTGCATTGTGCTTGGCGGTATGGAAACAAATGACACGAGCTCGGGCCATCAAATCTGCACGAGTTCTCCGCCATATCTCTACTTCACCTCTCGCCTCGTCACACATTCCGCAAGACCTCAGCAACTGCACTTGAATGCTCATGAGGGCCCGACACTTCTGACGAGACAGCGCTGACTGACACAGTGGCACCGCCACAATGTGGCACTGCCACAATCAGCTGCCTTTCGCTGAAATTCTCATGTCACACATTTGCGCGCACCTTCTATGGCAGTTTATGAAAGAGGGGTGGTGCGACAAATGTACACAGAGCGCTGATCATGCATGTACGCTGGGCTGCACATGTCGAGGCTGGGTGGCAACGTGCACAGCTGCAAAGCGCGGTGTAAATCTGTGTTCAACACATCGTCGCTATTATGCACCCTCACACTGAACTGGCATATGCTTCAAATTTACTTTGGTTTACTTTTCACCTTCGCGCTGGCAACGGCCCTCTGTACAAGTGGAAGCGTGGGGTGTGACACTGTGCTGACTGTGCGCTAGCTTGGTGGCCCACGTCATGATCGA
>CM041202.1:962034-980373 GCA_023078555.1 Ulva prolifera | reverse complement strand
GCACAGTCGTCACATTACACAGGACGAATCCGACCATGTGTTTCACAAGGGTTCCGCCAAACGTGCGCAGCCCGGCTGAGGGGTGACGTTGTCGCCTGCAGCCACGTCGGCGGCACTAGGGTCGCATGCGCCGCGACTCCGGACACAGCGTGACCGAATCCCAGCTGCAAAGCAGCAGGTGATCACATAGCCGAAACACTGCAATCTGCGGCGCATCTGCAGGGGCTGCTGGGGCCGACCCGGTCGCGATCCTGCGGGACCAGAATGCGGCGGTGGCGCCACTGATCGAGACGTTCAGCTTCCTGGCAATCGCCACCTCCTTCATCGGCTTTGTGCTCGGCCTCGCTGACTTCTTCCTCGATGCCCTGTCCCTGCCGAACAACAACCGCGTGCCGGCATACGCGCTGACCCTTGTGCCCCCCTACATCTTCGCCCTCGCCTTTCCGGACATATTCTTTCAGGCACTCGATCTGGTGCGACACTACCTGAGCGTCCCTGCGGCGTGCATGTGTCCTGAGTGTATGTGGCTGCTCTGGTCGCGCCGGTGCCTTCGCCTTCATGCTGACCACCGCATGGTGCAATAGACGCAGTTTGCGTACAGTTTGCGTACAGTTTGCGTACAGTTTGCGTACAGTTTGCGTACAGACGCGCGCACGCTGACGAGCGATGCAGTTGCGATTGCAGCGTGGGCGTGCTGCGCACCGCTGTGTGGCGTGGGCGTGCTGCGCACCGCTGTGGACAATGGGCGCACCCGCGAGCTCGGGAACTGGCGGGGCGTGGCAGCACCGCCCTCGCGATGTGAACGTGGCTGCATGCATGCAGGCGGGGACGTACGGAGTGCTGGTGCTGTTTGGAGTGATGCCTGCCGCAATGGTGTACTCAGAGCGGAGCTGGGGGAGCACCATCTCAGCGATCAGAGTCATGCCAGGGGGGACGCCGCTGATGGTTGCTGTGGGGGGAACGGCCGCAGCGATCATCGGGAATGAAGTCGTGCATGCCGTTTTGGGTGTGCAGCAATAGCACGCCACAGCCGAAGCGTTTGATGCAAGTAGTATGATGCCAGAACCGCACGTGTTGATTGAGCTTGTTGATGCGCACAAGCCATGATGGCTATGTCAATGGTCGCATGTGATGAAGCGGGCCGCTCTTGAACTGAGGCATCACATGCTTGCAGCTGAATCTAGCGTACGGCGCGAGCATCGGTCGAGGTCCTTTGACCGAGATGTGACAAGCTGTTGGGACATAACCAGCTGCTGTGAACGTCACTGCAAGGGATCGGCCGGCTTCATGTTGTATCCATTGCTGCAACACACCAGAATCATTTCCCATTGCAAGACCAGTATGTCGAGATAGAGACTTGAAACTGAGCTTGGGCAACATGTACATTTGAGGCGCTCCCCTCCTCTGTAAGATTCACAGTCCTGTAGCAAATGTTCAGCTGCTGCTAGCAAGATATCATTCCAGTTTGCTTTGAATCATTGCCTACCCCATAGCAGTCAGATCCTCTGGATGACATTGCTCTGCTGAAACACGCAAATCGCCCTGAACTCTGATACATTCAATAACAATGATTGCATGTCCGCCAGCCACAGTCATGCACACACCCTGCCCGAGACGAGCCATTGTGGTGCTGGCGATGACCAGGGTGTTACCCATCGGTATCCTCCTATCAGCATGCATCTCGATCCATGGCGCACATCCATCTGGACGAAAACGCACTGAATGCGATAATGATCAGCAAGAAGCGAATCAGCTGCGATCAATTACACAGAAACGACAGAAGTCCTTGCTGTAGTCTGAAGGTGCAACAGGAACTTGGCGGGCAACAAATAGGCAATCGAGCAGGATGCGCAGGGAGATGATGGCTGGAGGTGTGGCGGTGCGGATGTTGGGGATGCGAGGTGATGGAAGAGGTGATGATGTGGTTGTGGAAACAGAAATGGTGGGGCTTTGGGCAGAGGCTGCACATGGCAACAATGGCATTGATGCGAGGCGAGGATGGATGTGGGGTAATGGTGACCAGAGTGCAGTGGGCTCGGGCGTGGCGGTCCTTGGTTTCACGCAGTTGCTTGCTGAGGCTGAACATGCTTCATTTTGGAGGTGGTCAGGTTGGCTGCGCGCTGGCGGACACCGGACGTGAACGGCACAGAGGCTTTGCCATGCAAACGAATCCAATCTGGTCCAGGAGCGGTGAGACGATTACGCAGTTGCTGATGTGTGGAGCAGAGCAGGAATGACTGAAGCCAAGGCGTTCGCGGGCCAGGCCTAGGTGGATGAAGACGCTGTGCCACATGCAGCTACAGCGGCCGTCCCGTTCACAGAGCGTCAGCGGGACAAGGCAAGACTTGATGCAGTACGAGGTTTGGCTGATTGGATACACGACGTCCTCAGGAGCAGCGTGGTGGCTCGTTGACGTTGACCGAGGTTGAGTGACATGTCCGGGCACCTGCAGGAGATGTATGGGTGCAACGTAGCCGTTGTGCAGTGCCTTGTATGAAGGATAAAATTTCTCATCGGAAGCGCCTCTGCGTTCCTGTCGAGTTGGATGACCTCCGCAGCGGAACAAGAAGTGGTCGTGTTGAAGATGGACTAGATGGACTGCGTGTTGTGAGCGGGCCTACTCAGGCACAGCGCATATTCGAAATCAGTAAATGAAGACCTTACGCAGCTTTCATGCTCATAGGCAGCGCTCCAGGCCTCACTGGCGACGTGTGACGTCAGTTCTGGTCGCAACGGCAGCAGCCTGGGCCCCGGCCTCTTTTGCAAGCATACATTTGTGCCTGTTCTGGCCGCATGCCATGCGATGTGCTCGGCAGCAGCGTTGTGGTCATCCGTGTACCCAGCGTATACACCTTTGTCTGGTGCTGGCTGCGGTCCGATCGACGTACGCGTGGAAGATTGTGCATGTGACTGTGGAAATTCGTAGCGACAAGTCCAACGTCAGGCCACAAGTTCGTGGGAGATCTCGACCCTACAAGGCGCAAAAAGGCGCGCAATCGCGACATGCAGGTCCGTACAGCTTGACATGCATGGGCCATGATATCCAGACTCACTGAGCTTTGAGCTGCGCACACACTCTGCCCATGCTGCGGAGCGCATAAAAGGCCTGGGCATTGCCAGTCTGCAACCACTTCCACTGTGCGTCAGCCTTCCCATACCCCCCGGAAAGAACTACGCCTGCTTGAATACCCCTTACCTTCCAACTCGAAGATGGCCTTTACCAACCTCGCGTCCATGCCCACCTCCGTGGTGCCATCTGAGCCCTGCGCCAAAGCAAGCGTGCCAGCCTCACCAGTGCCAGCTCCTCATGAAAGGTATACTGCCAGATAGTGATAAAGTTTGCTGAGCTGTTCGTGTACATCTGTTCTAGGCCTAGGGGGTGCTGCGACAGCACGCCGTTGTCGAAACACTCGAGGCCTGTGGCTGCACATGTGTCGTCGTCACACATGCCACATACAGCTGCATGCTGAAGCTTGCAATGTTTGTAAGCCATCATGTGACTGCGAAGCCGGTGTCACCTGCCCTGAGGGGCATCGTGTGTTCCTTGCCGTTGCGCTGTACATGTGCGACAGCTGCTAGCCAAGACCGTGAGGCAGAAGCCTGATTCGGTCAGTCACAGTGTGTTGAAATCTCTCAAGCTAGCGGTAGCCTGGGCCAGGGCACTCCACGGTGCCCCTCCCGGGCCGTGCACTGCAACCGTTGTGTCACCCTGCGTGCTCGAACATGTACATTGATCCTGCTCCTCTTCTTGGAAAGGTTCAGAAACCCAGGGCTTCGCGGCGTATACACGACCGGTGGACTGTGTGACGTTGTCGCAAGCTTAAGGCTTCGCTAAATCGCTAGACGCACCAGTGCACATGTACCGTGGCTCGCACTGCTCTCGCGACCTTGTGACGCCCTTGCACCGCCCGTGCACCGGCCTTGTGGCGCCATGCATATGACCCATGGTGACGTCGCGGCACGCGCCACCATGCGACTGCGACGGGGCCACAGCGACTGTACACCACAACAAACGGCGCCGAGCACACAACTATTCACACTGCGAGCAGAATGTCTCCCGTGAAGCATTGTCTGGGTGCTGCGCCACAGCGCTTTCCTAGCGCGGTCCGTGAAACTCCGGAAGCTAGCACATTCGGCTTCTGAGCTTCACACCTGCAGCATGCGTACATGTCCACCGCTGCTACGCATGCATGACCGCCCTCACCCCAGGCATGCATGCTGCACGAGCGCGCGTGCCACTGCTGCTCTCAAGTCGCATGGCTTGAAGGTCCGTAGTTCCGTGCAGCTGCTTGCTGACCCAGCCCCAGGCCGCACCCGCAGCGCGCATTCCAAAAAGCGCGTCTGCGGGGCGCGCGACTGGGAGTCCTAAGCCCAATCCCCCCCAGGCCGCACCCGCAGCTCGCATTCCAAAAAGCGCGTCTGCGGGGCGCGCGACTGGGAGTCCTAAGCCCAATCCCCCCCAGGCCGCACCCGCAGCTCGCATTCCAAAAAGCGTGTCTGCGGGGCGCGCGACTGGGAGCCAGAAGCCCAAACCCCCCCAGCCCGCACCCGCAGCGCACATTCCAAAAAGCGTGTCTGCGGGGCGCGCGACTGGGAGCCCGAAGCGCAACTCCCCCCGGGCCGCACCCGCAGCGCGCAATCCAAAACGCGTGTCTGCGGGGCGCGCGCCCGGGAGCCCGAAGCCGGAACCCCCCCAGCCCGCACCCGCAGCACGCAACCAACAAAGCGTGTCTGCGGGGAGCGCGACTGGAAGCCTGAAGCGCAACTCCCCCCAGGCCGCACCCGCAGCACGCAACCCAAAAAGCGTGTCTGCGGGGCGCGCGACTGGGAGCCCGAAGCCGAAAATCCCCCAGGCCGCACCCGCAGCGCGCAACCGAAAAAGCGTGTCTGCGGGGAGCGCGACTGGAAGCCCGACGCCAAATCCCCCCCCGGCCGCCCCCGCAGCCCGCAACCGAAAAAGCGGGTCTGCGGGGCGCGCGACTGGTAGCCCGAAACCGTGTCCCCCACAGGCCGCTCCCGCAGCGCGCATTTCAACAAGCGTGTCTGCGGGGCGGGCGACTAAATGCCCAAATCCAAAATCCCCCCATGCCACAGCCGTGGCTCGTGAACCAGGGAGCGAGTCTGTGGGGGGCACGGGTGGAGGGCGCAAGGCGAGTCGGCGGCAGTTAAGGCTGAAGGCAACAAAGGTGACGTTGTCATGCAATCCGTCCAACAACTGCGTCAAAGCGCGTCAAAGCACTCGATTGTGCGGCGACAGCTACTCATGCCTCTAACAAACACCTGCTTTGTTACAGACGCTGAAGGCACGGTGGGAGATGGTGGTGGCACGCGCGGCGGGCAGGCTCGGTAAGGAGGAACGGTTTACGGAGGCGGAGTGGGCATCGAGACAGGCAAGCTGGGTTGAGCACATGATGAATGAGGAGCAGGCAGGCCTGGTGAAGGCTGGCGCAGGCGAGGGTGGTGCCAATGAACGGACGGTGGAGGGTGGACAGGTCGTGATACCAGCGAGCTGGCCCGAGTTGGAGGTGCATGGGCAGGATGCAGACTGGTTCCCGGCCGGAACATGCATGGCGTGGGTTGAGGCATGCACGTGGTTGTTGGAGACGGAGATGGTGCGGGCGAGCTGGGCCGACTTCATGTTGTATGAGGAGGCTGCAGGCCGGGTTGAGGCCGGCGCATGCGTGGGGTGCGGTGGTGTGATGACGTGGGAGATGGAGAAGGACATGATACGAGCGAGCTGGGCCGACTTCACGTTGTATGAGGAGGCTGCAGGCCGGGTTGAGGCCGGCGCATGCGTGGGGTGCGGTGGTGTGATGACGTGGGAGATGGAGAATTACATGATACGAGCGAGCTGGGCCGACTTCATGTTGTATGAGGAGGCTGCAGGCCGGGTTGAGGCCGGCGCATGCGTGGGGTGCGGTGGTGTGATGACGTGGGAGATGGAGAAGGACATGATACGAGCGAGCTGGGCCGACTTCATGTTGTATGAGGAGGCTGCAGGCCGGATTTAGAACGGAGACAGTGATGGTGGTGATGGCATGTGTGAGGCGGCCATGGCAGAGCTGAAGGGGTCATGTCAGTGAGAGAGATGTGATGTGATGGAAATGAGGAGAATGCCGAGAGATTTGGTGTGGTTGAGGTTGTGAGCACGGATTGCATGTGACTGACGGTTGTGGCTGAGTATCTCCACAGGCTCCTGGAGAGCAAGAATAAAAAAAGCAAATGGAAAGAACCATGATGAATTTCAACTGCAAGCTGTAACACTGAGCTTGATGTGCTGTGTTCCTCATGTATGCAGCTTGCCGTATGCTTGCTGGGCTTTTCCATGGTACAGTGTTGTGAGAACAAGGACCTATTTGATATGATGCGTCTGACTGGCTGGAGGTGTGACGGTGCGGATGTTGGGGATGCGAGGTGATGGAAGAGGTGATGATGTGGTTGTGGAAACAGAAATGGTGGGGCTTTGGGCAGAGGCTGCACATGGCAAGAATGGCATTGATGCGAGGCGAGGATGGATGTGGGGTAATGGTGACCAGAGTGCAGTGGGCTCGGGCGTGGCGGTCCTTGGTTTCACGCAGTTGCTTGCTGAGGCTGAACATGCTTCATTTTGGAGGTGGTCAGGTTGGCTGAACATGCCATTTTGGACCTCACTCTTGGGGTCAACAGTCATAATTATAAGGTGCCTATTATTATCTACGACATCATCCTGTTCCAGTTGCGAAGAATTCCTTTAGCTGCAATCATCTGGTGAGTATGAACTCAGCATCCTCCAAGACATTTGTTCAATCCTCGTGGAAGTCGGTGTTTGAGACGTGATGCAAATGAAAGAGGCAGATGGGCATTCACGGGACACAAACAACACTTAACCTTAGCACCACATTGGCACCGGGCTGTAGCCAAAGCACAGCATGTGTTACAAGACAGTACATGCATGCTGACTGACATTGCATAAGAGGCGCAACCAAATCAGTCCACCGACACAATCACACCGCGGCAAAGCAACACACATGCCCTAGTATGGCGGGATGGGTGCAGCACAATTTGAGTTGATGATGGAAGTTCTGATGTGGTTGCTGCAGAAGCAGGTGTGCTGGTGCTTGTTGCATGGTAGCAGACACACACACAGCCCATGCTCTGCTAGCCGGGTGCTGCAGTTTGCTTATGTCCTGCCTTGTTCATGGGTGCACGTTGTTGTTGTATTTCTGCGTGGCACCTTGTTGTGGTTGTCAAGACAAAACAATGCCTTGCTATCGCTCTGGCTCTGCTCTGTAATGCAACTTGAAACTTGGCAAACACGGAATGGGCATGTCGACGAATTGATCCCTCCTGCTCGCGGATCTGCAGCATTTGATCGTACACATTCTGCTGTTCTCATTTGCAGCTCGCTTTCGGACTGCCTTGAAAATCCTGTATTCAGCACCTCTACACGTGGTGTTGCAGGGAACGCCGCTGTCTTCAGATTCTCGTGATCAACACGCTATGAACAAAAGTATTGCCTACTGCTACGACAAGCTGCGTCCTCGCCAGGCGCATCGATGAAGCGTGCACGAGCCTATGCACAGCAGCGACCTGTCCCCAACGTCCGCACATAGGGACGCCCGAACCGCCTCACGCCACGCCCGCCAGCAAACAGCATTGCGCAGGCTTTATTGGAACTCCTGGACGGTCGGAGCTCAACACGCGGAACACATGCCCGCTCACTCCAAGGCGTCTCCCACCCCCATGCCCTACCTGCAGTGCTAGAGCGGCCAGTTAAGCAGTTCCCCTACACCCCCCTTTGGAGCTGCGGCCGCGGCCAGGAGGACCCACAAGCTGCCGCTGGGCGCGTCAGGGTGCCATGACCCTGACAACCGCATCGGTCATGGACCCGGCGATGACGCGCTGAGACCGGTCTGGCTCTGCAGGCGCTTTGTGCCGGGGGTGCCAGCGAAGGAGCTAGAGCTGGCGGCGTCCCAGGCCGCCGCATTGACGGGGATCGCTGCCGGAAGCACGCCGGAGGCGCCTTGGCCGCCGGGAGCCATGCGTGGTGGCCGGTCGCGGTCCTCGTGGTACGTGATCAGCTTCTCCTGCTTGCTTTTGAACACCTGCAGCAGGCGTTTGCTGCGGCTGATGTGTGCATCGGTATAATCTTCGATGGATTGTGGCGCTGCTGGCAACAAGAAGAAACTCCATGCGGATGCGCGTCATCACCGCGACATCGGCGGCCAGAGCTCAAGGCGCGAGGATGGTGTGTTTATGGATGGAATACGCAGGGGGGGGGGGGCGGGCATGTGGCTACCAGACAACAGTGCTTCCGTCACCCTTCCACAATGACTGGGTATGCTTGGCAAAGCTCCAGTCATGGGACTCTTTGACTTGGTGCAGTCATAGCCGTCCCCGCATTGGCTGGATCTGCCCCGACCAGAACACGACTGAATCCTGCGCAGGTTGGAATTGCTAGGTACACAGTGCATCGGTGTCCATATCCTTGGAACTTAACGTTGTCAACTACAGGATGCCCATGAACATCAGATGTTAGTCTCGATTCAAACAGAACGTTGGCTAAAATGCGAGCAGCCAGGCACACAAGCACAACAACTACCTTCACTTGGACTGGCTGCATAATGCAGACGCATTCAGTGGACCACGCCGGCCATCACCTTACCAGCGGCATCTCCCAGGCTGCAGGATTGCGTCCACTTCTAGCACTGAAACACCGACCAGCAGCAGCGGCATTTCCAAACCGGAGAGCTCCTCTTGAACCACTCCCCACTTTGTCCCCAACAGCAGCAACCCGGATCGGGATCGATTGCTACAACGATCGCTGCGTGTGTCAGCGCATAAATCTGTGCCCAACGGAGCCGCCTTCCAGGGACGGAAACATCGGCAAAGCTCAAAACAGGCGTGAGGCAATGGCACAGCCTTCAGGGCATGGTCATGACTCAACAGAGCCCCCTCGGAGGCACGCACCTGTAGCATGTCTCCCCACGGCAGGTGCACGTCCGCGTTGCTCTCTGGCGACGGCGGCATGTCAAACTCGTGCGGCGACGACGCGGCCGGAGACGCGCCCCCCGGCGACGACGCCAGCGCCGCGGTGCCGCCGCTCGCCGCCGCGTGCTCCGCTCTGTCGTCGTTGAGCTTGAGCAGCGCGAGCGTCGGGACGCTGGAGAGGCGCGCGTGCAGCGTGTGGAACGCGCGGGACTGCGGGCACAGCATGAGCAGGCTGTGCATCGCCCGCATGAGGTCCGGGTAGCGGCCGGGCGACAGCAGCTGCAGCCGCACGCGCGTGAACACGGGGGAGTCTATCAGCATCACAAACCTGTAGCAGTCACGGTCATGTGAGCACAGCCAGTCGACGAGCGCCGATCGTGCGGGCCGATGCCTGCGCCCGCAGCAGTGCTGGGACTCGCGCTGCTCAGCGCGGCCACTCCCTGCTGCCGGTGGCAAGCCGATGCTGCCTGTGACGGCCCGGCAATTGCCTGTTGCTGTGGGCCTGTGCTGAGGAGACTCGGGCCGAAACGCATCCTCACCTTTGCCATCGGGATCGCAGTGCGCAGCCAGGCGGTGGCCCCGGTCGCACGCACAGGTGGGCATGCACACACCACGCGTCAAACTGTGGCCATGCACAGACGGACCGCACGCCGCGCGGATGGCTGCGCAGTAGACACTCACACAACGGCGGCGACTGTAACGAGCAAGCACCCTTGGCATTGCCTCCCACCCCGCAGGACAACAGAAGGAGGCGACGCCACGCTGCGGGTGACAGGGAGCGAAATGGTGTGACAGGGGGCGCACCGGTCCACCTGCGCGAGGAGCACCGGCACGAGCGGCAGGTCGGCGAGGGTGTGGATCATCGCCCCGACGTGCTGGTACGCCTCGGCGAGCATGCAGAGGCTGAGCGCGGCGCACGCGCTGTGGCACCAGCAGCTGTACAGCGTGCGCAGCAGGTGCGCGCTGCCGGGGTCGCGCTGCGAGCGCTGCAGCTGCGCTCGCAGGTGCGAGAGCTCCGGGGCGGAGAGCAGCATGAGGTTGAGGGCCTGGGTGATGCTGGCCGCGAAGGCGTAGTTCGGCTCGGCCTCGAGGATGGTGGCGAGCTCGCGGAAGACGCGGGTGCCGCCGAGCATGCTGCAGAGGCCGCGGATGATGAGCGTGCCGCGCTTCTGCAGCAGCGCCTGCCCGCTCTCGCCCTGGAAGCGCTCGAGCAGCGCGCGCAGCACGACCTTGAAGTGGCGCTCCTCCTGCGCGATCTTGACGTGCACCAGCAGTGCCTGCAGCCGCCCGCACGTCGCCACGCGGTCTGTGCGTCTGCTGGAGACGTCATGCATGCGGGTGGTGCGCTGTGTGCTGGCCACACGCTGTGTGCTGGCCACACGGTCCATGTGGCGTCGATGCGGGTCGTGCGCTGGGCAGCAGTTTGTCTCCGCGTGCAGGTCCACCAGACACAGCGTGTTTGGCGGCTGGCTGTGAGCCCTGGCCCTGATGGATGTGAGCACACGTATGGCATATGTGGTCCCGTTAGTTCGGAGTTGTCAATGTCCAATAGGATACGGCTCAGTCAACTTAGATTTACTTTACACACGCCCACATCGTGGCAGCCCATGCCTGGGAGCAGTTTTTCGACTGCACAGCTGACGCGCATGCTGGGCGCAACACCTTGTGCAGCGCTGGCCGAGCTTGTTTGGGGCAACAGCCGGGCGAGGGAGCAGCACGGAGAGCAGGGGTCAGAGGCATGCACACCTGATTCACGACGCCGTCGCTCGTCGCGGTGAGCGCATCGAGCAGCGCGGGCATGATGTCGTGCCACTGCTGCAGCACCTCCGCCTTGTTGTGCTCCAGCAGCACCTGCACCACACCCCCGTGACACTGCGGCATCTGATCGCTCCCACACACTCACACACATGCACTGACTTGAGCAGGGCGGCTGCATCTCGCGCCCACCCCGGCACGTCCCCCAGCACGCGCAGCGCACGCCCTCTGCACACCCGCCAGTATGCCGTCTCGCTCCGGCCGCGTGAGACAGATCGCCACGGCGGCTGCAATGCATGACACGCGACACGTGTCCGGCGGCAGCATCGAGGACAGAGGGGCGGTACCTGGACCCACTTGAGCGCCTCGAGACGCGTCGGCTCCTGCTGGCTCACGAGCTCGTAGCTCAGCGACGTCAGCACGGGCCCGATGCCGACGGTCGCGAGGTGCTTCGAGAGGTCCATCGTGAGCAGGCGGTGGTTACAGGCGATCGCGGCGTCGCGCACGTTGGTCGCGGAGTGCGAGATGCACGGCAGCACGGCGACGAGGAGGTCGGCGAGGAAGGCGAGCATCGCGTCGTGGGACGACGGCGCGTGCAGGAAGCAGTTGAGCCACCGGATAGCGGTGTAGCGGGTGATGTCGTCCGTCGACTTGGCCTTGCTCACGAGCGTCTTTGTCAGCGCCGCGAAGTCGGTGACCTCGGGCGACTTGTCGATCTGCGCACAAACAGCCGTGAGCAGGGGGACCAGACGCTTGAGACGGGGTCAGGCGTTGCGAAGGGGCCGGGGGGGGGGGGGGGGGGGGGGGGGTTGATGGTCCATCGCGACCAGATGGGGCATCCAATGCTTGACGTGAGCTAGGCACCCTCTACTCGAGATCGGACACCACCTCGGGAGTGCGGACGCAGCAGAGCTGCACGGCTGCGGCCTGCGCTGCGTGATCTCACGTGCCGCCCTGCTGAGGGTGCTTGCACTCGGCAGCGGGGGTTGTGCGGGGGGATCTGGCATGCGTTGGCCTAGGGTGTGGGGTCTGCAAGCTGCGCAACCGCGGCTCTGTACCGTCGCCTATGAGGGGAAAGGCAGATGGGCGAGGGCCAGCAGGAGATGGCGGGTGCATGAGGGGTATGGGCACAGGTACGGAACGTCAGAGCAGCTCGATCAGCGCACGAGCGGGAGAGGCGGACCTGGCGCAGGAAGTTGTCGAGCGTGCGCGCGGCGGCGGTGCGGATCTCGGTGTGGTTGTCCGACAGCATATTCATCATGCCGTCGAGGAGGTTGGGGAGGTACGACAGCATGTCGATGTCGGGGACGCTCTGCAGGAGGCTGGTCCAGTCGATGAGGAAGCGGCGCTTGTTGGGCATGTGTGGCACGGCGAGGAAGCGGGCGAGGCGCGGGATGAAGCTGTCGATGTCAAAGTTGTTGCTGGCTGCGACGATGTCCTTGATCATGTTGTCCAGGATCATCGCCGCGTTCTGCAGCAGCAGTGGTGGGGGTCTCTGCTCTGGTTCGTCAGAGCAAAGCTGCTGAGAGACAGGCAGTGGTTGTGGACTGACTGATCGAAGAAATGTGCAGGAGGCGGCTGTGGAGGGGAAAGGGGACACCACCGCATGGCAATGTGCAATTGAGCGGGCCTGACCTCCGTGGGTCGGGGCATGAACACACAGCAGGAGCAGCTGGCGCGAGCGTATAAGGTTCGATGTACGTTCAGGTTGGAGCGCCAAGGGTGAGAGGCTGAGGCATACCTGGACTCGATTCTCCGAGTCGGCACACAGCCGGAAGAGGCTGTCAAAGGTGTCTGAAAAGTATCGCAGGAACGATTCACGGGAGACCTTGGCAATGTTATACAGGGCTTCGAGGCCATAATAGCGGACACCGCTGTCGGGGTCTCTGAAAGAATCCAGGACTGGAGGGACAATCACATCCAGGAAGCGGTCATTGTCTTCAGGGCCGAGGCCGACAGCAATGGCTGCGAGGCACAGCAGCCCACCCTACACAGTACACAGCCTGCTACTGTAAGAAGGGCCGGGGATCTCGCTACAGTCAGTGTGCATGGCTGGCCGATACGCAATCTATGAAGCCAACCTTTCTGTGGTTGGGCTGGGTAGACTTTGTATCTTCGACCAGCTTGTCTATGATGGAGCTGACACGCTCTGGATGTCCGATTGAGCTCTGATGCTTCACGATCTGTATGTATGAGCGAGTGTTGCAGCTGGATCACGATCCGTTGTTTGCAGCGGAATCTAGCATGGCGTCGTCTGTGGGCAGCTGCAGGGAGAGGACGATGGTACCTGCTCCACCTCTAGAGCAGCCTGCTTGCGCTTCTCATACATCTTATCCCCAATGTTCCTCAGAACACTGGGGGGGAGGATGGGTTCGTTCTCTGCTGACATAGCTGCCACGACGCGCGTGCAATCGTCGCGCGGTCTATCAGAACACCATGGCCATGGATCACAAGCTGCAGCCGAGCTCACACATCTTGATCAAAACAGGCAGCGAGTGCGGCCGAGCACTGTCATTGCTTCGACGACACAGTGAATGGCGCGACCGTTACTGTAAGCATCTATGGCCAGCCATGAACGAACGGAGACTCCACTCAGCGATCAGACGCAGCGTCACCTATGTCAACCACTAGTGCCCAGCCGCGCTTGTTGGACGGCTCATCCACAGGTTGATCACCTGCTTCTGTACATTTACATAAACTTGCACATCCGCAACGAGCTACATGTCCAAGCACCCGCATCAATAAGGAGAATAACGAGCTGAGACCGTGACAAATCTTCCAGACACTTCAACATCAAAATCACATCTTGCGCCAGTCGCGCCTCTTCGTATTTCCAACTGGTCCGTTTCGAAAGCTACATGCACTTTCGCCACTGTTGTTGGCGAACGACAAGTCGACGTTTCCTCCTTGCGTGGCTCTCGCCAGGCCTCGGGGAGACAGTGCATCATGTTAAATGCGATGTACCATACGGCATCGCCTGGTTGGATCACGAGATGCTGTGGTGAACGGTTGGCTGGAGCCTGCCCGACGCATTCGAGCGAACGGCGAGAGACGTCAACCTGCATCTCCAAGCGATTCCAACTTTTGTAGCGGAAATTTTGAAGTGCTTCTTGCAAGAGCTCTTCCAATGTTGGATCAATCTCGTCCGGTGGCAACGGACGTCGACCACACACAAGCGCTAAGGACCTGAGCAAGAAATATGACCTGGGCAGAAATTTGCACTTGGGCCATCGTGTATGCAGTTGTCAATCCGATGATGCCTGCAGTACCAAGCCTCGGCCGTCAACGCAGGAGTTGGCACAGTCAGCAGGATGCGGTCACCACCAGCATCAGCGTTGATCACAACTCCCTGCCTGTGCAGAGCCCTGCTTCCTCGCAGCCCGTTCGCCGCCAAGCTGTATGTCGGGCATGCCCGTAGCTGCGTCTATCATGCCGCGTAATGCGTGATGTCACGTTGATCACTGTTGTGCGTGACGCTGCAAACGCCGGAGTGAACAACAGAACCACAGCCCTGAGATACCCGCATGCGCACCGGTTTGAATGGCAGAGCACCGGATGATTCGCCTGCTAAAACCGCTGAGCTGAATGCTGATGCGGAGAAAAGCGACACTATCACGTTGCGGCACTTGTGCCTATCAAGGGGGCTCCCCTGCTGGAGCACACATGTGTCCACACGCACGACAGACAGCTCGTGGCAGCCTTCGCTCGCTTCCGGGCACATGAAGTGGACAGCAGCAATGAGTTGCAACCTCACATATGGCAACATGCTCTGTACTTGCAGCATCTTCCCGATCTGTGCGGTTGTTCACTGCAGCAGACATCCCTGTCCCGTCGCTACTGCCGATCGCATGCATCGCGTGACAACAGTCAACTGCTACAGTGGTCAAAAGATGTTCAGTGAAAGGTGAACCGGTCGCAAATTGCCGTAGGCCGTGGCCTACAATGTCGTTTGAGGCATTCAATGATGCCGCGGCCCCAGGCGCTCCCTTGCCGAGCGGCGTCGGGGAGTATCCAGAGCCTAGCAATCTGGATGCCAATGTGAGTGACGCCTCTCCATTTGCGGCGGATGTCACTAATGACACGCAGGGAGTATCACCTGCGCCACGGAACTTCACCGTAGTTTCGTCTCCTGGTTGCTCGTTCGACTGTGGACAGCAGACCAATCCAGTTGTAGACGAGAGTGTCATATTCAGGTGCGTCTGACACTGATTACTGCTGTAAGCGAATCCAAATCGAGCAACCCCCGTGTCATGAATCGATAATTGGGTACCATGATCATGTTGAACAGCCACAAGCACAGTGGGGAGCCCTTCATGCACACCGCAGCAACAAGCGATCGTTTGTAGCTTTTACGCCGGGATCGTCCTGGGAATCATCAGCTTGGCAGCCTTCAGCATCTTGTGGAAGTACGTCAAAGTGTACACCTCCCGGCAGGTATGTGAGCCCTCCAGACAGCCTGTAGCTCGTTCGATCCTGCTATCCCGGACCGTCTCCGATTGTCACCGCTGTGAGGGTGCAGCACTTGAAGCAAGTCTCATTCAAGCCGCGAGATGTGCCCGTGTCTGCATGCTGGGGCTGGCAGCGGTATTGGTGCGCCCTCTGACCATTTGCCCTCGTTCGTGGTCGAGTCGATTCTTGCAGCCGGAGACCCGAGTGCTGGTGCAGGGGCTGGCTGGTGCCTGTCCTCATGACACGCACAGAGGACATCTACCTCGCTGCCGGCCTGGATGCAGTGGTCATGCTCAAGACGATCGAATACGGGGTCCAGATCTTCACTCCGATGGCCATGCTGAGTCTGGCAATATGTGGGTCCCCCAACATGCACACTGCTGTGCCTAATGGACGCAATGCTTGCCTGCTGCTCTGCCTGAGCACTCGCCTCCACATGCCCTCGTGCATGCCCACCTCTTTCCCAACCATGCAACACCTCTGACCTGCTAGCCGTTCCTGCTGTGGTCTTCGAAGTAAGTTAACTCGACATCTGCGTGCGTTCTGTCGCAGTGATGCTAGCATCTGTGCTGTTTACACCCCGTCCACCGCCCAGAAATGCACGCCGCGTGTCATTTCTGCATGACATAAGTAGTGCTTTCAGCAATCTGTGTCATGCCTTCCTGGCTGATCTTGAGACAGTGCAGCTTGTTTGACCACCGATTCCAATCCACTGCTGCTGCATTGGTGCTTTCTCTGTAGCAGCCTTTGGCACTCACAGCTGCCCGTCACATCCGCATGCGCTCGCTCTCGTCTGGAAACACTGTTTGACCACTGCTCACCACGGCCTCCCTTCCAAGCGCTGCCCTCCTGCAGTGGTGCCCGTACACCTCAAGGGGGGTGCCCTGCCCGAGTCGAGCGCCCAGGACGCCGTGCCCTTCAAGCGCTTCACGATCGCCAACCTGAGGCCGCAGTCCGAGCTCGAAGGCGTCAGCATCTACTGGCTGCACTTCACCCTCGCCTACCTCTTCGTGTTCTACTCGCTGTGGCTGATGAACTATCACTACGAGGTGTGCAGAGCTGTGCTGTGCTGTGCTGCCTGCAGCAGAGCTTGTTTGAAGCGACGTGCAGGGCGTGGCTTGCTGCCAGGCCACATGTTTGTGTGTGTCTGTGTCTGTCTGTCTGTCTCTGTCCGTCTGTCCGTCTGTCCGGTCCGTCTGTCTGGTCCGTCTATGTGTCCTGGTCGTCTGTCGTCTGTCTGTCTGTCTGTCTGTACCTGTCTGTCTCTCTCTGTCTCTGTCTGTCTCTGTGTGTCTCTGTGTGTCTCTGTGTGTCTCTGTGTGTCTCTGTGTGTCTCTGTGTGTCTGTGTGTCTGTGTGTCGGCCTCACGGCTCCAGCCGGTGCCCTGTACATAGCAGCTGCATGTTCAAATGGCACGATCGCACTGCATCGCAGCAGCAAGACAGCGCTGCTGGAGTGCATGCAGTGCTGTTGCTGGCTCGGCGTGCATGACAGCGCGCCGGGCAGCTGAACCCTTGTGGCTGAACCTGGCTCTGGTTCAGGACATGGTCAACCTGCGGCGCAAGAATCTCGTGTACGGAGAAGACCACCACAAGTACGTGCAGCCTGGCGCACTGGAGGACACTCAGGCACCGGGTGACAGTGGGGCCCCCCCCACACAAGGCTCCCAAGAGAGACCCGGAAGCGGTATGACACCTCACATGAACGCCACAGCTCCACTGCCACACCTCTGCGTTCACTCACGGGATGTGCAACACACACGGCCACTTACCAGGAACGCCGCGAATTCCTACATGCCGTCGGTCAATCGCAGGAGACCATCCCTGCTCATCTACAGTCCCCATTCTTGATTGCGGGGCTCACACGCGCACTCGCCCTGCGTGTAGCTGCACTGTAATGTGACAGAATGCGAGGCGCTGCGATTTGGCTGAGCTACTAGGGCATCACTGAGGCCGCTATCGCGCCGGTGACGCCGTCGCATTATGAGATGCGTGCCCTTCCGCGCAGGTGGGTACGACGACACGATGCTTGAGTCCTGGAAGGGCTACCACAGCCAGCCGGCGTTCATCCCAGGCAGCGAGGGCGACCCCCTCCGCGCGGAGGGTCCGGTCAACGTCCTGCACGCACCGCTCGAGCGCTCGCCGACGGTCAACGAGCGCGCCGCGAGCGGCACGCTCATGTCGATCGCCGGCGCCTCGATGGACCTCGGGTCGACGTTCCCGCCGGACGCGTACCACCCGCGGCCGCCGAGCGTCGGGCCCGCGGCGCCGGCGGCGGCGCAGGCATCGACGCGCGCGCGGCGCCTGCTCCACGCGATCACCCCCGGCGCCAAGGTGCAGGCGGCGCGGGAGCAGACCCTCGGGCTCGCGTTCACAGACATGATCCGCGCGCCGCCGCAGGTGAGCATGTCGCGGGCGCTGCCGTCGCCGCCGTCCGGGCCGGGCTCCCTCTCGACGTCGCGTGCGCTCCGGCGCTCGCAGACTGGCAACCTCTGGGACGCCCAATCGTACGCCCCGCGCCTCTCGCCAGCGGTAAAACAAAATTAGCAGATACATATACATATACATATACATATACATATATATATATATATATATATATATATATATATATATATATATATATATATACATATACATATATATACATATACATATATATATATATATAGATACATATACATATACATATACATATACATATATATATATATATATATATATATATATATATATATATATATATATATATATATATATATATATATATATATATATATATATATATATATATATATATATATATATATGTATATGTATTTGTATATGTATCTGCTCACAAGCGCCCATTGCGCCTCCTCCTGTATGACACATTGGCGGGGCCCAAGGCAATGCGTGCACGCGTGGTTCTCTGCTTGCGCGCTGCCGCCAGGTGGTAAGTGTGCTTTTGTTGAAAAGGCACTGGAGTTGACCGGGCTGTGCAGAGTGACAGTGTGTCCAAAGTGGTGAGGGGGCGATGGATCATCACCACTGCCGCCCATGCAGGTCGCAGTCGCGGGCGTGGCGGCGCAGCCCCAGCATCGGCGCACCGTCGCTGCCGCTCGGCGGCGGCGGCGACACCGACCGCGCGACGCCGTCACCGTCCCCGTCGGCAACGCTGCTGCAG